>VYZX01021996.1:326284-385229 GCA_013401335.1 Brachypteracias leptosomus | reverse complement strand
GTAACGTCTGTTCTGTCATGGAGCAAATTTAAAGTTTGCTTTGCTTTTATTCACTGTGAAAGTCGTAGGAAATGTGGAGAAGACTTTCTAAAAATAAAGCAGCTGCTAACAAAATTAGAAGGAATGAGATTGAAGTATTAATATATGAGATCACCTATTGAAAGGATAACTCTAAACACAGTTATTTAAAAGAAAAATACTTTGTATCTGTTTTGGTACCTTAAATAGCAAAAGGTTAAAATACCTGTTTCTTGCAAGACTTTGATACCACACTACATAGTGCTATACAGTTACAGAGCTTCTGCTGTGCTCAGTTCATCCAGATCTCTCCCCTTCAAGAAAACTGAATTTTTTAAAGAAAAAAAATAATTTCTTCAGTGTTGCTATTTGTTTCAATAGCATAGATATTAAAACTATATGTATGATAGACATGTATGTACACACATGTAATGCTTAAATTTTTTTCTTCTGTACTTAGCCTTTAAACAGATACTTGCAGAATGGTGTCTCATTGAAAACTGGTAATGGTGGTAAAATGTAGAAAGTTTCTCATCTCAGCTTTTAGTATTTTAGTGTTCCCAGTTGTAAAATTAAAAGAAGGAAAACAGAAGGTGCATAATCCAGTGATGTCCTTGGAGTAATAGTTAAAGGCATAATATTATGCACATAGGAGTCCCATGTATACATGATATTGTAATTGGTTTGAAATGTACATTGAAAAAATATTTAACAGTGTAACCAGGTTTCTTGTTCCTGCTGCTCAGTCCCTTAGCACAGTGGGCAGCTTCCCAGAGGTTTGGGAAGTGTTTCTAATTAGGCTCACCCTGTCCAATCCAATACTTTTATCATCACTATGAAGAAACTGTTGTAATGTACCTTCTCTGTGACTTCTGTTTATTTTAGTTTTCATAAGATTAGATGTGGCATTTCACAAATCTTCCATGGATCTAATGTCCAGAACTGTACTGTGTCCTCAGTGACACCACCCACATCAATAGCAGCTCTAATCCTAATGGTGCTTTTAATGGAGTGGTCTGACTCTTGCCCAAGGGCATATTCAAGGCTTTCAAGTTTGTGCAGAAACATTGACTAAGATCGGTTAGGCTTTCCAGTTCCTTAATATGTTTTAAAGTAAGTTTCATTCTGGATGGATGGATATTTATTATTCTTTGATGTATAAATACCTGCTTTTCTCATGGCGCTTATCTTCTCTATGGCAGGTTTCCTATGCACGTGGCATTTAAAGGTTTCTGCATGTTTAAGAGACTGCTGCTATTTGAGCTTTAATACAAAATGCTAAATTTATGTGTCATTTGAAGAACTGAAATGTGAGGTACAGATCTATACTCCTTTCCTGATGAATGCTTATGATTACTTCCTTCAAAAGAACATTGCTTCCAAAATCTGGCAGTGAAGTGTAAGACTCCTTTGAGTTGTGATTGCATGTACTTCAATGTATTGTCAGAGTGATGAGGGAACAACACCACTAACCATGGAAAAAATCTGGAAGATACAGAGATGCTAGGGAACATGAAGTGGAAATATCTGTGTGGTGTTCTGTGAAGACCATGGGTGTTGAACTGTTCACTCTTACTAGTGTTAAGTACTGCATCCAGGGTTCTAACCCAAGTGTTAAATCGAGTGAACAAAGACAAAAATTGTTGCACTGTTTTCTTCAGCAGGTCTGCTGATAGTGTATGTAAATCATTGCTATGAGATGTTGTTTGAGGGTTAACCTAAGAGTTTGGTGGTTAATTTTAGAGTAGAGATTAGCTGAGAAAATAAACTTTCATTTCTGTTGCTGACTATGTTCAGAGCCTCGTGTTTATGCATCCATGTTTCCAGCATGTTCATGGTGCAAGGGATATGATACAGAGGTTGAGGGTTTGGGGTTTTTTTTCAGTGTGGAACCAGCAGTTATTGATGTGGGATAATTAGTTCAGGCACAAGAAAGCTGGTTGTAGTGTTACCAATTGGAAGCTATTACTAGAAGCAGTATAGTTATAGTTGTGTAATGTTTTATAAGTGATGATAATCTCCTAAAAGATAATTGAGCTGACTTCAGTTACAGCGTATGAATCTGCAGAGAACACCTTGTGATCATGAACAATTAAAAATCCTCACTCTGAAACAAATGTGTCAATTCATGTTGTGATTATTTAGGCTTTTAATAGAATGTTGGGTGGAAATGCAGTGATTTTATTTTCCTGGTATAAAAGGGATTTTTTTTTAATTTTTTTTTTTCAGTCTGGAAGAGGAAAGGTGTATTTTTCAGTATTTATTTTGTGGCTATTTTATGGAAAAAACACTGAAGAAGTGCTGGTACATTACTGAGAGCAGAGTACACCTCATCCTCACTAACACTGACCTTCGAGCATTAGGAGCTTGATTCACGTATTACTGTGTGAGGTCAGAAGCACAAGCAGCGTAGCCAAAATACGTCTATTAGAGCCTTACACTGGAGCGTGTTGAAATCAAACACAAATAAGTTTTCCAGATATATTTATCACTCACTAGACTTTGTGTGTATTTCTGTCCTCATTGTGGGTTACATTCAGTATCTGCTGATAAGGGAGGGGGAAGACAGGACCTCTCTTAAAGTGCATGCCTGTTTTGTGTGTCATCCTGTGAAGTGTTCCTTCAGTCTTACAGGCTTATTTTCAAGCAGGCCTTCTACAAGCTATCTTCCATTTCTGTTTCAAAGAATAGTGCTCAGAGGACAGTCTGAGGCCTGTAGGATTTTTATCCTCTTAGGCCTGAAAGCTAAAGTGCTTTTCAGACTGTTGCAGCTGTAAAGGTTGAAGTGGCAGATACTTGGTAAACTTTTTGGCTGGACCTTGGTAGTTTCTCTTATCCCCTTAGTTTTATATGGGTAGGTGCAGAACTTTTTGTCCCTTCTTCCTTGTCTGCTTGCTCTAAACATATTTTTTACCTCAATTTATACATATGAGGTACGTGCAATGCGTCCTCTTAACGCTGACATCCCTCTCCTTTCCCCATCTTATTTTATGACCTTTTTTTAGCACACTGTAGGATACAACACCTGGATCCAGTAGACATCTTTATCTCAAATTTACAAATATCAAAATGTAACTTAGGACAAAATTTGAAACTATTTACAATTGGTTGCATTCTTTGAAAGATTTTTTTTCTTTGAAAAACGAAGACAAAATTGTGGATAGTGTAGTATTTTGGGGGATATTTTGTCTATGGGACACAATTCGGTTTCAAAATGTTAAAGTACAGTTTTTAAAATGCATGTGACACTTTCTACTTTTTTTATTTGGAAGAGGAAGCATGCCTTATTGTCTAATGAAGTTGGAGGTCTGATATTTATAACTATTACCCACTGGGTTTTCACTAGCGACGTCCATTTGCTCATGTGGAGGAATGTACTCTCAGACTTGAGCTACCTTTCAGTGTTGCTATAAATTGTAGATACAAAAAATTTAAAGTTGAATGTTCTCTTTCAAGATATGAAAAGCTCACATTGTGCTGTCACTGTATTTGCTCACAGAGATGTGACAGTGCCCTCTCTTGGCTTTTCTGAGAAGTTTGGGGTTTTTAAAAGAAACAATACTGAAATAACTTTGAAGGAGTACAATAAAGACTGAAAATCATACAAACTCAATAAGGGTCTTAATTAAAAACAATGTAATACACAAACAGAAAAGAATGCAACAGTTTGTAATGTTCATGTCAACCCATTTATTTGCTGTGCCTTTATTTTGGGTGTAACTTTCAAATTACACTTGTATTTAATGCCTTTGTCCATGTCAAAAGTTTCTGCAAATGTGCTTTTCACAAGATTCCAGTTGTGCAGGGTTTCAGTTAATGGCTTGGGATAAGTCCAGATGCAGTCTCACAGATAGTTGGCTGCTTCAAGCACTGGCTGCAAAGACACTTTCTGTCAGTCTTGGCTGTCGTGTGTCTGTTTGTTTGCGAAGCAGACCGTGTCCATGAGATCCAGCACGATTCCCTGGAAGCTGCCCAGTGTAAACTAATCAGAGAGCCCCCTCTGGTGTCTGAAAGTGTCCTTGGATATTAAATTTATATCAATCACAGGAAGTCTTGGCAATCAAGCTAGTCACTTTTTCCCTTCACATCTGGATGTAAATTATTTTTTTGTTGCAAAGGTCACAGGAATCATGGGTAGGGCATGGAATGAGGGCCATAGAAAACATGGGAAAGGAAGAATAAAACTGTATTTCCACCTTTTTAGAAATGGTTATTTTTAAGTGACCTGGAATGATGCCAAACTATACAACAGTTTTTTTTTTTTTCCTTGAAGTTTACATTTGTTGCTGAATTAAATACAGCTTAAAGATACTTTGTTTTGGAACGCTTCATGCTGTTAGATCTCATCTTGAATTTAGAAAAGAGCTTTCTCGTAGTTGCTGAGAACAATAACTTTACTGCAGGAGGGTTTTAGAAGTAAAGCACGTTTTTGTACCTAAAGGGGTTTAGCAGCACCCTCTTCTCTGGCGTTACTAATTTCCCTTGTTTTCCTTCCACTTCCCTCTTTCAGCCCCAGTGCTGCTTTAGCCGTGCACTTTGAGCTCTTCCATAGCTTAGAGCTTATGCTGGCATTTTTTTACACTAAGTCTGCATCTTTTCTTGCATTTTCCATTCTTAAATTCTTTTCTCTAAGAAATGAAGGAAATGCTTCGTTTTATGCTTCTCCCCCAACTCTCCATCAAGTCTCAAACAAGCGCTTAAAGGAGAGGTTACAAAAACAAACAGAACCTTTCCCTGCAGCTCCCTGCCTGGGACAAGGGAACCAGTGTGCTGGGAGCTGCGCAGCGCCCGAGCCCGTAGCCCTGGGGTTGTGTTAGTTTAAAATGTTCAATGCATATGGGAAATAAAGATGGTATTAGTTTACGTTTGTGTGTATGGTAAAGAAAATGTCAGAAACAGAAGCTTGAGGTGCATTTAGCATAAATGGATTTGTAAAATCTTAATTACTGTTGTTCGTAACTACTGCTGTGTTCCTACGTGCTTTTTCAGATAGATAGGTTCTGTTAACTTGCTGATTATTTATTCAGTCATGTAGCTTATGCTCTCTTTAGACACAAAGTTGAATAAAATCATACATCAGAATCTGACAGCAGGAATTCTCATGCTGAGAATCCAAGATTAAGTCCAGGAATTTTATTCTGTTTTAACAATTACCTTCTGTGTCTCCTTTCTGACTTGAGGGGGATCTCATTCTTGTTTCTGCTGTTCATAACTCCCAGTTCCAAGATCTTTGTTACCTTTATGCCACATAAAATTGAACGGGTAATGATTGAGTGCCAGCTCCTGCATGGACAGAGTGATGACTATTAAGCATCTTGATTTTTCTTTTTTTTTTTTTTCCTTCTAGTTCTCTCAGATCCAGAGGAGATTTTAAAGCAGCAAATGCCTTCTCTGCATTGTATTATAAGATCATTAGATCTTTTCTACAGTTCAATTTCACTTTATGGGATGGTTTGTGTTGGACACAAATCATCTCACAGGGTTTTTAGCTTCTGAAACCAGTTGCATGATGTACTTTTAACAGTTACATAAACATTAGAACTTTTGATACAATAGATGCGAACATGTAATTTCTTTCACATACACTGTAAAGTATGTAGGGAAAGAGAGCCCACCAGGTTTCCTTCCATTGATGGTTTCATTCCTATTGTGTGCTGGATTGCTCCATAACTAGCGAGATGTTTTTCAGACATTCTCCATGTGAATGTTTTGGGCTCACCTTAAAATATAAGGAAAATCACTGTGTTATCAAATATATGTGGATGCTTTTAGGGGCAAGAAGGAGGTTGCTGGGCTTATAGTTGAAGGTCACTGGCTTTAGAGATTCATTTAAAAAAAAATTTTTAAATCCCATATTGACTATTTTAATATAACTAATACGGAAAAATTGCTTCATTTTTCTAAGTTACATTTTTCTGTGAAATCTCATAGAGACAACCTGAGCTCCTCACAGTATTTGCATTGCTTTAATTGTAATACAGAGTACTCTGCAGCTTTTCTTCTGCTGCTCTTTTCTCTTAAACAAATTAAAGCTAGGAAACACTCTCTAGTGAAGCTCATCTGCCTTGCCTCAGTCTTCTGGTGTTATTTTTTATTATTACTTTTAAGATATTTTACTAACAAACACCTATTTGGTCCTGATATTCTTGAGTTTCTCTTGTAGCACCCATTGTTCAAAAAAAAAATAAAAAATAAAATGCTTCTGATTGAATTATAAAGCTTCTTGCAAATAGCTGTACAACATACAAACCTGTAAGCAAACCATCTCTAGTTGGGGAAGTGGTTCGGTTTGGATTTTAATTTGACCAAAAGCCATTTTTCACTGGACTGAATCCAGCTGTAATGTAATCCCTAGTTTCTCATTTGTATTCTAGAAGACTAATAGAATGGTAAAACCTTCTTAAAGATAACTTAAATGTGTTCTATAGTGTCCTCAGGGTAACTTCTACACTAAAGATGTTTTCTTTCCCACCCTGTAGAGGTATCTCATTAAGTGAGATATACACTGGTGTCATTATTAAGTTTTCATGCGTTTCTCAGTTTTGATGCTAATCTTCATGTGTGTTAATTTTTTTCCTTTGCAGCACCAATGTGGTTATGAATTATTCAGAAATAGAGTCTAAGGTTCGAGAAGCAACCAATGATGATCCATGGGGACCTTCAGGGCAGCTCATGGGAGAGATTGCCAAGTAAGTGATAATTTGGCTCGGTGATGAAGAAAAGAAAGGTGCATTTTATGTAGAATGTGAAATTTGCTGCTAAATCAACTTTGTGGCATGCTGATTGGTAATGCTGAAAAGTTACTGTAAATCAAGTCTTTTATTAATGCATAATCTTTAATGTATTTAAAATATTTTTTTAAATTATTGTTTTTCATTTATGTAGTGTCATAATTCTTTCAATATCTGACTTCTTTGGAGTGTGTATTTTCAAACTTGTGGCTTTTCCAGATAGAGCAAAACATGGCAAATTAATTCTTCCTTGAACTTTTTTTCTGTTAAAGTGAGTTTGGAGGTAGCAGGTTTGACTAATTGCAGTGGTTATTAGGGTACTCATGTTAAACATTGTTTTCGTTATAAATTAGTTCTTTTACTGCATCATATTTTTAGAATTGCTTTTTGTAGCTTTTTTCTAACTACTTTTGGTGTTTTCTTTTGTGGTACTGGTATGTAAATTACTTCTATCGGTAAGAACTCGGATAGCTTTTTCCCTCGTAAGGGCATTAGATGTGAATGGGCTTAGATCAAGGCTGCCATCTACTGTCAACCACCAGTCCTAACAAGCTGTTGTGGCAAACCGTCGAGAATACCGTGTCTTTACTCCTTTTGTTTAATTCTTTAGGGCTACGTTTATGTATGAACAGTTTCCAGAACTTATGAATATGCTTTGGACTCGAATGCTGAAAGACAATAAAAAGAACTGGAGGAGAGTTTATAAGGTGTGTATGTATGTGAGCTGGAAGTGTTCAAGACTTTTAGTCTAGGAAGGACATAATGCTTGTTGCTCGTATAACGTTCTGATGTGGTGTCTTGTTTAGATACTGCTACAGCACTTACTCCACTAGCAACCTATAATTTTTTTTCTTACTATATGCTTTATAATTCTGTTACTGAAGTCAAAGATGTCTTTCAAACGCCGTATATGCAAACCCCAAAATTTCTGGTTTTAGATGTGTATCGTAAGATGTTACTTAACAAACATAACAGAGCAATTACATTTTGCTGATACTGAAGAACTGGAGTAGCATTCACATTCTGAATCTGCCCAAAGGAGTTGTTATAGTGCTTCATGAGAAGTAGAGGATAAGTTATTGTGCTATCAGGAAAATGTTCTTGAAGGAGTTCAAGAATACCTAAAATTAAAAAGAAGCTAATCTTAATTTAGAGAATTATGAAATAGCAAAAAAAAATATGTAGTTTAACTTGGAGTGGACCAGATTTTCTTGCAGATCTTATCATATGAGGCTTTTATGTCCTACTTGTGTTTTGTAAAAAGAACAGAATCATTTGCATTTTTCTTGTCTCTGGCTAATTAGCATGGTGCGTAAACTTTTTGCTTAAGATTGTATCATGCTGCACTTAAAGTGGTGTTCAATGTTCATTGAATTATGCAAATATAACCTAATTTTTTAGAATTGATGTATTAGACTAGCTTATATTTTGTTTTTCTTGATGCCAGGATTGTAACAAGACAGAATTAATTCTAAGGCACGTTTTGTGCTTTTCACAGGTGCTTGATGTTTTGTATTCATAGTAATTGTTTTCCCTGAAGTACAATATAAATTAATATTTAATGCTATCACACATAGCTACTTAATGTTATAAAGACTACTTGGAATTGTTTATCAGGTTTGGACAGATTGAAATATAATGATAGTTTTAGCTGATAAAGGCACTACTTTAGAGAAAGTGCATTAATTATTTTAATTTATTTTTTTTCCTAGATAGAAATCCTCAGCATAAAAAAATGCAATTAAAGTACTACTTAAACTTAAACTTCATCTGTTTTGTTGCTTGCTTAAAATTGTCCTGAAATGCAGTTTTGTACACCCGTTCTATCCTGCAGAAGGCTGCTTCCGTTTCTGTAGGAGTTACTGTCCAGTGAAAACTGTTGGAAGATTGTGAACAAAAGAGGCAAAAGAAAAGGCTTCATTCAGCAGGGTTAACTTTTTCTCTTCACTTGCTGTCTTTTAAAATAAACAGTAGCTGATGAAGGTAGCTACCTCTGATTTAGTAATAACAAATTAGTTTGACAAATACCATTTTGATATTCTGAAGAGCAAAAGATGCAAGTGGAGAAAGCATTGTGGGGGTTTTTTTCCTGTGTGAACCCATACAATCATTATTTAAAAGAGCAAAGTATTACTAACTAATCTGGGGGGGGGGGCAGGTTTGCTTCTCCATTTCCTTTTTTTTTTTTTTTAAAAAGATAGAGCTTTTGTTCATGCAATCATAAGGTGCTTTGTATTTTTATAGTCTTTGCTGCTCCTAGCTTACCTCATAAGGAATGGATCAGAGCGTGTTGTTACAAGTGCCAGAGAACACATTTATGATTTGCGATCCCTGGAAAATTACCACTTTGTAGGTGAGCAATAGAAAAATCTTATAAGCAAATTAAAACAGTAGTTGGAGTTGTCAGTCACCTGAACCAGCTTAGAAGCTTCCCCAGTCTAATTAGAATGTGACTGTTGCCAGTTGTGTGAAGAGTGCAGAATCCAAGACGTGGGACCCTAGAGTATTAATTAGTGAAGACAAGAACTTGCAGAAAAGACTGGCTAATAACAACAGAACCAACACAACATGAGTGTTCGGGTTTATATTAAAATATGCACTAGAGACTGGTCCCCTGTGGTGTCCATAAAGGAATAGCTTTAATCATATGGGAAGAAAAGGTTAGAGCTCCAAAACACACACATCTGTTTGAAGCTGGGGTTTTTTCCTCCCACCAAATAATATTTACAGTGCAGAGGCAGCAAAGCCAGTGTGTGTTTTGAATGTGAAAAAGGCTGGGAAAAGAAGCACATTTAGCTTGTAGTACATCCCAACTGAAAGCAATTTTTTAAAAGATCAGTTTTGCAATAAGACTGAGTTCTTGCAATTCAACTTGCAAAAACTGTACTAAAAAGACTGAGGAAAAGGGGTTATGTTTTCAAGGGTTAAAATTGTTTGAGTGGAGAATAAAATTTCTGTCTCCATCTTTGTTAATCTTTTCAGAGTTTCAGCAGCAGTTAGATGTTTCTAAATACACCATTCAGTGACTATCATTTATCTAAGGATGAAAATTTGTTGAAGCAAAATATTTGGTCCCTCCTAAACAAATACAAGGGACCTTAGTAGCCATAAGATTTGACTGCTGTGTTTGTGATTCAAATTTTCCTATCAGTTTGATTTTTCAGTTTTGCTGCTTCTGATTTTTTTTCCTTTTTCCCTCCTCTTCCATCCATCCATCATCTCTATCCTGTGTTACCTATGCAGATGAAAATGGCAAAGACCAAGGTATAAACATACGTCAGAAGGTAAAAGAAATGGTTGAATTTGCTCAAGATGATGATCGACTTCGGGAAGAGAGGAAGAAAGCAAAGAAAAACAAAGACAAATACATTGGGGTTTCCTCAGACAGTGTTGGAGGGTTCAGATACAGTGAGTACTGGGCTTTCTTGGTCAAAGATTGATAATCTCAACTTCTAACTTGGCTTAGGTAACACAGATAACAAGAAATTTCTAAGATGCTCCTTTAGATGCTTTTCTTTAACTGTCAGTGTTACTATTATAAAATGTTGCACATTTTCCCCCACATACAAATTTAAATGAATTACTTAAAAAAATCTAAGTTAATCTTTTTTAGATAAATAACTAGAAACTTATCCAAATGACATTAATGCATTGGCTTAGCCAGCACGTAACTGTCTCATTTTATCCATGGGCAGAGTCTCTTGTGAAGTGAATGCTGCTGTAGCAGAAGTAGATAAATAACTGCCCTTGTAGATCAGGGTCTCTTAATTAAAGTGATGATCCTTTCCACCCACCAGAGCATAGGAATTGCTTTACCTGATTCTGCCAACCTCCTTTAGAACCATTGGTTAATTTGGGTTGGGGCTTTTAGGGCAGTAATACTGTTTGAGTGAAACAGTGTAGATATTGTATGCCAACAGACTTTTTGGTTTCCCAAGTAATGCTGTTTGGACACATGAAAGAAGTCAGTGGATTATCTGCATGGATTCTGACGTCAGTGCATATATTTAAAGTTAGATCTGACAAAGTACCTTGTAAGTGAAGCCTGTACTTTAGGAATTTACCAATCCAGTTACTGTCTCAGTTTGTGTGTTTTTAAGACCTTGTTTGAATAGTACTGTAGGTTCTGTGTGCTTTTTGAAGGAGGGCTCCCAGAGGTACTACCAAATTTATGCTATGTAGACTTACTAAGCTTGCAGATGGATGAACATGGTCTACAGGCTGGAAGTTTGGTGCACCAGTGCTCAGCCCTAAATCCTAAGGAATTGCAACTGCCAGTGAGGAGATCGTAGCTAACGCCAGAAAGTTCTGAACTTTTCATTTAAAAAAATTATTATAAATATATTTTTTATATATGTATATTTATTATATATTTAAAAAGGTGTGTGAAGGGTCACTTGGTCATCAGCTCCCTCAAAGAAGATCAGAAAACTTGCCATCAGATTTTTCAAAGACCAAAATTCTGAAAACTAAAGATTCCAGCCATTGGGAATCTCAGCCATCATTGCACAAGGTGCCAGTCCTATACCCAGCTTGGGTCTGGTACTTGCAATAGGACCTTCATTATTAAGGTCCTCTATTTAAAAACATACACATACAAAAGAAAGCACAAAGTGGAAAAAAACCCACATCCAAATGCTGTTGACGGGTAGTCTGATGTACCTTTGCTACTTGAAATAAATTCACCTGTTTGCTGAGGTGACCGATGTTCTTCATGTGTGCAGTGAGTTCTGTCAGACTGTTTGGATCTTCAGTATAGAGTATTGGTAAGATCTTGGCTTTTGAGGATGTAATGCCATCAGTTTTAGAGAGGATGCAGTTTTCTCTGACAGCTTTGGCTGGATAAAGGTTTGCTTATCAAGTCTAAGTGTGCAGCTTCCTTCTTAGTCTGTAGTCCTGCTATAATGTGTAGCAGGGATCTGAGCTTGAACTGTCTTTTATGTCTGAGATATGCCAGGATGTTGTCCGTGATCCAGCTGTTGGTCTTGAGATGTTTATCTGTGTTTTCTTTGGCCTGAATAAATCCTCGGCCCTTTTTAATAAGGGATGAGTCCCAAAGTCACAATGGCACAAGACTTTGGTTTGCTAGAGTCAGTGACTTTGAAGGAAGGGTTAGGTATAAGATCCAAGTTGTAACTGTGCAGAACTTAAACTTCACCTGTCCCTCTCTGGTGCCGTGTTTTCTTTTTACTCTTCTCTACTGGGAACCTTAAACTTGGGTCTGGTTTTGACAGGTTATTTCTCCACATTCCTCTGTTCTGTTTTCCTCATATGTAGAGTAACTGAAAATTTCTATCTCCATGGCAGGATATGTCTTGTTTTATTATATTCTTTTAGGCTTTTGCTACCTGCTTGGAATTCTGGTGATTCTCTTTGTAGGAAATAACTTATGAGTCACTGCATTTGTACATTGAGTACCTGTCCCTCTGTTCTTTCACTGAGCTCTTATCTTTTGACTTGCTCTGTACAGAATCGTGATATATCCCTGTATGCTGGGTAGAAGTCTTTCTCCATATGTTCTTTAGTTATTATTCAAGTTCTTTTAATTTAAAGGACTATCTCCTTTGTCTTGTATTTAATTTATATGGTAAAGGATTTTTATCCATCATTTGTTGAGTAAAGATTAAGAAAAAACAATTTTTTCCTAGGTCAGACTTCTAATCTAAAAGATTCTAGTTATTTAAGTATAAAATGCTTGTAATTTCAGAGTTTTTCTCAGTTCTTTTTGTCCTGAAAATACTGAGCTCTAGGGGCTTTTTTATTTGTTTTAAAATTCCTGTCACACAAGGAAACCTTCTAATGGAGTCTACATTAAAATGCTTGAGTGCCTGACATAAACTGAAATAAGGCTATTTTATTCTCCTGCAAAATTTAACAGTAGTACATTTCTTAGCAATTTCTCCTTTTTCAATGATAAAGATCTCACTGAGTATCTCAGCAATGTGTAACAGGTTCTCTACTTTGAAAAAGTTTGTCTGTCCTTTATAGATTTAAACAAATATCAGTGGAGATTTGCACTTATCTCTTTAGTAGGAAAATACATCCTCTGGTATCATTGGACTTACACAACTCAAATTTTGCACCTTGTAGTGCTGGAATCCATCATTTTCTTTTTATTAAAAATGGCTTAATTGAATACATCTTGAACATTACCTGAGCTGCAATATAATTTGTGTGTAATCTGAAGTAATGAATTTTTCACCATTCTTCCTTTCTGCTCCTCAATTTTACCGAAGTAAAAAAAACTAACTAGTGTTTCACATTTTAACAGTACAAAAAAAAAGCCTTGCTTCGTATGTGCAATAGCCCAAAATATAAAATGTTTGTCTAAAAATGTTGTCTAGAAACTTAGCTGTATTGGGTCGGTTTCTATACCTGTGTTTTCAGCAGGTCTGATATGTGATCACAATACAAGTTAGTAAAGTGTGTATAGATAAAGCCAAGCTTAAGTTTTTTTAAACATTCAAGTAAAACTGTCAGCTCATTGTAAGCTAAGTATGGAGATCTTGAATATTTGATTAGAAAAAAAAGTGGGTTTGATTTCTTAATACTTTACTAAAGATGCTCAGGGTGCTCAGAGGCTCCTGAACAGGTGAGTTGTTTTACTGCCTTTTTTTTCATCTGTTTAAAAGGTTTTATGATCACAGAGTATGGAAAAGAAAGCACAGGAAGTTATGCATCATACACGATTTTCAGTAATTTGGTACTATACTTCTGTGTTCATGAATGTGAATGTATTAAAAACCCCATTGATTTACCTCTGAGCACACAGCTTGGCCAAGAATGGAGTATTGTACTTTAAGTGACTGTTACAAAACTGGCACATCCTATTTCTGATAAGCTGCTTATGCAGCCAGGGTCAATTGTGCCTCCTGTGCTTCTCCAGCAGAATCCAAGGGTATCCTGATGTGCTGTGCTATGCAGTGCATTGAGATTGTAGTGTTGTCATCAACAAAAGTCTTTTAATCTGCATTCCTGCCACTTAATGATTGGCATTACATGCTGTGTCTTGCTGTACTAGTGTTGATCCAGCACGGTGGGAGCTTTCAGCTTGCTTTAGAAACTTGTAAGGTTTATGTATGTAGGGCAGGGGGGCTTGAGAGTGATTCCAGAAAGACCACAGGCGTGTTTTTTATTTGGTTCTCTTTAGTAATTCTTGTCTTAATGCCTTATACAGGTGAAAGATATGATCCTGAGCCCAAGTCAAAATGGGATGAAGAGTGGGATAAAAAAACAGCTTTTCCATTCAGCGATAAGTTAGGTGAACTAAGTGACAAAATTGGAAGTACAATTGATGATACCATCAGCAAGTTCCGAAGGAAAGATAGAGAAGACTCTCCGGAGAGGTGCAGGTACTAGAGTTATTTTAACATGAATTTATTCCATGAAATTGCTATTATAAAGCTTTTTGACATAGCTGATTATTAATTACAGATTAATTATTAATTCTTTTTGTCTGTATGGAAGCATGGTTGTGTTCGATACCTGCTTTCTGGTCTTCTTATGCATCTCTTATGGGCCTTGGGGAATAAAGTAGTTCTACCAGTAGTTAACTGCACTTGACTGCCATGCATTACTGCCCCTGCCTTAAATAGCTGCTGGCAAAGTGGGGAATTTGACTGAAATTTCCTAAGCCTTTCCTCATCTCAATTCTGTGGTCTTCCTTGTGCTGGTATACTGGAGGCTGCCATTTACCACTACAGTTACTCTGAATGCTGGACTACCAAAGACAGGGAGGTTCAGAATTGCTTAGACCTACCTTGACAAGTGCTTCTTCCCTGAGCTGGTCTCAGGAAGAACAGACTGCAGGTGGCTTTTTTTAAAAAAAAGTCAAATTCAGTTGAACCTTCTCAAGAAACTTGTTGTATTTTACATCTGGACATTAATTTTTTTCAATAAAGAAGAAAACCTACCCTGCTTTGCCTGCAGTAAGAACTTCATATATCACACTTCAACAGGTGCATTGAATTTTATTATCTGGAGATCAAATTTGTACTTAACAGGATCTGAAAGTGCTCAAGTATATTGAAATAATTCCCTTTTGGGAAGCAACTTAAAATTCAAATTTGCACTGAGATTTGATTAAAATTTTTTTTACAGGACTATTTTCACATACACTTTTGTACGTGTATAAAAGTGCACGTGCACACGTGTATATATTACAAAATTCAAGCAATTCTGCATGGAAACAAATCATCATATTGGTAGGATTGCTGAGAAAAAGGCAGCATGGTCGTCTTGCTAGGGCATTAATAAATCATAAAACTGATATTCTTTGCACACATCAGGGTTTCCTCTTAGAAATTCCTATCAATAGACTACAAAGAGAAGGGATCAGAAGAAAAGTAAACAATTTCAGATTTAACAATGGTATATTGCTGAGTGCTTTTCTGTACTTACCTTTCAAAAACAACTTGTCACATGATGCCTGTAAAGCTCTCTATCCACATTTCATGTAGAGGATGTACAGTAAACATTTTTTAATCTTATTTCCTTTCCTTTTTCTGAATGGCTCCTGGTCTCTTACTTGTGCTGGAATAAAGTCTTGCACCTTCCAGTCTAAAAGACAGTCCTTTCTGCGGACTAATCCTTATAAAATGCAGTTTATTTTGAGGACTTCTTCACTCTACATATTTACCTCAAGTTACAGTGATCTTTTTTCCCTGGCAAACAGCACATTTTTCATTTTCATTTTGCTCTTGTAACTCCTGACCCTTCTATTTTATTTTTCTTCCATTTTTTTGGTCAATGTCAGTTGTGGCATTTGTTTCAAAATTTATGAAAGTAATAAACTCAGGACTTGAAATAAAAGGAGGGTATTTTTGGAACATACAGGAGCAAACCCAATTTGGTAGCTGCAGGTTATCCTGCAGTAGGAAGGAATCCATGCAGCAGTGTGGTTACCAGCCCAAAAGTGCCTTTTGGCTTCTCTTGATGTGGTTATTAGACAACATGGAAGGTATTTTATCAGTGTTGAAATGAGGCTATTTCTTTCTACTGAATGCATCAAAGAATCTAAGATGATTGAACTCAAGGTTATAGAATGTCTGTCTATTTATACTTAAAGATACTGTAAATACAGACTTTATAATTCATGTTGTATTAACAGAATACTGTATTTTGTATGATGTTAAATATTGAAACTGAAATAAACATGAAATTTTAATTACGTGACTTAAGCTCACAACATAACATTCTCTTGTAAATACTTCATGAAATCTATGCATTTCTTTTTCACACTTCAGCAATTAAAGAAAAACAACAAAAAACCACAAAACCAAAACAATCAAACAACAACAAAAAAAACCACAAAAGAAGCCTCCAAAAATTTCCTGGCTTATTTGTAGCCTGCTGCTATAAAATAACATTGAATTAAGTTGAAATTTACCTTGGAAAAGTGACTAAATGGTGATACTTGCTCAGCTGGCAAATCAGCTGTTGTATGTTCAATTGTTTCTATCTTAATAGCTTTATAAAGCAGTGTTACCTGAGTACCGTAAAGCCAATAAAGGTCCTGAAGCACAAAGAATAAATGTGACTTACACATCATGACAGTGGCTAATGGAATTTGGATGACAGTGTCTTTATCTCCAATATACACACCAGAAGAACTTGGCCAAAACTCTGAATTTCAGGCTCTGCTTGCATAGAAGGAAAAAAAAGCTTGGTGTAATTAAGAACTCAACCTGTGCTGTAGCTGGCTTGAGTTTACAGGAGCTTTCAGTCAAACTGGAGTTCACATGGCTAACTCTGGAGAAGCCTAGTCTGCTTTTTTTCTTTAGAAGAAAAATGTTAATACTGCTGTGGGGGAATGGGATTATCCTCTTGAAAGTAGAGAAGACCAAAAATAAGACCCCATGGGGTGGGAAAACCCTCTGTTTTCTTGGGTCTTAGACAAATAAACCAATTGCTGCCCTGAGTCTAGCCTTGTGTGCTGAGGTTTAATTTTTTTTTAATTACCTGCAGATATTCAGAGGTTCTCCTGAAACACTAAACTTTTTTCCTGAGAGTTCTTAAAACTCTGCCAATCCTTGTTTCTCTAGTACTCAGAAAGGTTGATGTAGGTAACAATAGAAAGGAAGCAAAACTTTTAGTACACCTATAAAAGGATGCAACAGCCAATTTTTAATGTAGTGTGTAATTCAGATAGGATTAAAGTATTGGTAAACTATTTTTGCCTTGAATATTTGGAAAAAAACCCAAACCAAACCCACACCACAGAAACCTGAAATTGAAGAAAATGAGCATGTATCTATACTTTGATTTTGAGAAGTTGCAACAGAGTACTTCCTTTGCAGAAGTGGTTTTTTTAATTATTTGGTGCAGTGCTAGCTATAACTTTTATTTTTAAGTTCATTCTGCAATTCTCAGGTGAAGCACTGCAATCTTACTATTCTGAGCACAGTAAACACACTTAGATGGAACATAAATCTGTAATTTTTTTTGTTGTTGTTAATGTGACCATTAAAGAAAAACAGAGAATAGATCTCCTGAGACAGTTTGGAAGCAGTACAATTTGTCATAGGAAATTGAGTATTGTAATACTTGTCCTGCTTTCTGGCATAGATGTTTAATTTCTTAAAAGCTTTTAGATGTTTATTTTGCTGTAGTTCACCAAATACTTTTTTCATGCTTAAATTGGTGAGATTGATCTCTACAGTTCTGCAGCAATAGCTCCTGTTGTTCACAACCATCAAAGTCAGATCCACTTCCTCCACCCACAGAATGTGTAGCTGGGCCAGGTGGACTCTGTAGTGATAACAAGAAGTACATTGCAGCAGGTTCTAAGGGACTGACCTGTAGCTGTGATTGTCCTGATCTTAGATGCTTTCAACACACGGCTAAAAGGCAACATCATCCAGACTCCTCTGAGGCTTTTAGGAGGGATGTGCCATATATACACCATGTGAATGTGCAGATCAGCCTTGTGTTAAAATCCTGATGCCACAAATGACAGCGTGGTTAGTGGTCCCCCTGATGCTTTGGGCACCTCGGTGGCTGCCTGCAGAAGCCCACGACTGCAGCAGCAGGCCTCTTGCTGCGGGGCAGGGTGCTGAGCCTTGCAAGGATGAGGTTGGGTGATGTCGTCTGTGCGAGGCTGGCTCAAGCAAATGCCAGTATTCACTATGATATTTTTCTTTAAAAAATTAAAAAAGGGAATGAGCATTTCTGTTCAGTGATGTTAATGAATTGAGCTATCCCCAGCGGTGAGGAGGTAATACTGAGAGAGGAAATGACACACGCGGTGTGTTCCGAAAAGCCCACTATTGTTAGCAGAGAACAAAGGCTACCCTCCTGAGTATATTGCAGTTACTGTCATATTCTCACTGACAAAGGGACAGCCTTTCTTAAATTTTGCAGTTTTAGTATTCTAATGCATTATTAAAATATAAAAACCTTCCACTTTTAGCTATGTTGCTAAGGGAATTACTATTTCAAAATATGCTTCAGTATATTTAAGCTTTCTCTACAGCAATTTTCACTGTTATGTACAAATCTTACCTTGATGGTAACAGGCAGCATGACTGTTGGTGGGGGGCAATTGGTTTGTTTGTGAAAGACTTTAAGTATAGAAGTAGAAAATGTAACAGATGAAATAATATTAAGTAGTGACATCTAAAAAGTTTTCACCTAAAATGGTAACACTTGTTCTTTTACATGTTAAGAATAAATATGTGTTCTCTGATAGAAAATTAATAGTTTTATCACATTGCATAATTCTGTAAACGTCCTTTTTCCACAAGCATTTTAAAGAATATAAAAACCTGTTTCTCTGGAAAGGGAAATGAGTTGAAGTAGGAATGGAATTCTTAACCTGAAAGATAGTACCTGTACTGGATTCGCTGCTTTCTGTCTCTCAGTGTAAGTACTGAGCAGACCTGCCAACTTAACTTTTTATTGCTGAAGTGTTACGTAATGTGTGGGGGAGCTCCTGTCAGAAGGTAATTAAATGTACCGGATTCAAACACTGATTTCCTATTATCCTCTGCCATGGACTTACAGTTATTATTTAACAAAATAACTTGCTTTTTCTCGTCACTCTTGTACAATAGGTGCAATGCTATGTTATGTAGATGAATTATGTAAGGCTGAAAAATGTCCTTTCTCAAATGTAGGTAGAAGCAGCATTTTCATTATGAACCATTGCTACAAGCAACTACAGTAACCAAAACTCATGTGGCTTAAGCCAAATGTTCACCTAAGTAACTGAGAGGTCCATCACAAATAGTGTTCTATCACTTTTGTTTTTCTAGTGACAGCGATGAGGAAAAATCAAGAAGAGGTAAATCTCCTAAAGCTGAGTTTAAAGATGAAGAGGAGACTGTGACAACAAAACACATTCATATTACACAAGCTACAGAAACTAGAACCACCAGGCACAAACGCACAGCAAACCCTTCAAAAACCATTGACTTAGGAGCAGCAGCACATTATACAGGAGATAAAGCCAGCCCAGAACAGAACGTTACTGCTCATACTGCGCAGTCCACGGCAAAGGTGAGACAGCGGGAGAGCACAATAATCCAATGATTTTAGAAACTGTTTTCTTCTAACCTCTGAGACAATTTCTATTTTAGGGTAGAATTTGTTATACTGCCTTCAAAGGAACTATTTTCTCAAAAAAGCTTAATTGGGGTTTTCAAAGGCTGTGGAACAGTTTAATTATAATTGTGTGATTCCTTTAAAATATTGACTTTTTTTAATAGTGATTACCATGGTTTACTCTCTTCAGGAAAGCGAAGATAAAATCTTGGCCTGAAACGTGAAGGATTCTCTGAACCTGCACGCTTACTGAAAAGTTATCAGATTCTTCATTTAGCATAGAAAAAAACTGAGACATTAGCTTTTCAGTATTTAAGTTGAAATTTAGACACATTCCAGTGATTTTTGGCTTCAATGAGAAATCTGCCATCTCTCCAAACTAGAAAACCAAAAAACCTTCAGTAAAACAGGAAACTTTTCAAAGTTATTTAAGATGAGTGATGACATCATGAGATGAGATCTGTTGTGTAATTTTTTCTTCAGGCTTCTGTACCCTCTGGCGGCAAGTCATCCAATGACCTGGTTGATCTGTTATTTGATGGAGCTAGCCAACCAGTCTCAACAGGTAGGCACATTTTGGTTTTATTTTCTTAATGCATGTTTTGAACCAATTCTGGGGATAAGTTTGTTTGTCTCATAGATAAAGAGCAGTAGATAAATGAGAAATGGCAGCTCTAAATTTTTTGGGTATTTGTAACCTTTTGTAGCAAGGTACTGGATGTGCTACTACCAGGAACTAATAAATGTTCGCAGCACGAAGATTAACTGCCAGATAGGTCTGTCAGAAACTGTGCTTGTAATGCAGTTATTTATAATTAACTCTAAAAGCAAATGCAATCCATTCACATTCAAGGATTTCTCATAGTGCAATTCAAAGGCTCGGCAGACAGATGATCTTTATACAAGCTTTCATCTAAAGCATAGAGCAAACTTCTTTCTTTATCTATTTTATTGTGACACTTGGTTGATCCCCATCCTAATACCAAAAAGAAATTGATGCCTAAAAGTAAGATTATTAACTGTAAAACACATCCCTTCACTCTCTAAATATTCAATTCAATTTACATCCATTAACCTGCATATGGATTTACCCTTAAACTGCAGTTTCTTTTTAGGAGTGTATTAAATTTCAGTGCATTGCATACAGCATTGATAGAGGAGTTCAGGGGCTTGGTGGTTTGCCTTATAAAACCTAAAACTTTAAAGACTTGTGCTTACAGGTTTTTAATATCGACAGTCTTGATTGTGGCTAGCATGGAATAGAAAGTCTTCCATGCACTTGTGGTCTAATGGCGCAGTTGGGAGAGAGTTTACTGGGGGTAGAATTCTTGTTTAAAGATTGTTTTGAATAGCGAACAAAATACAAGCATGTACATTTTCATACATAGAAACCTAATCATAGAATGGTTTTGGGTGGAAGGTAACTTCTTTCCGTTATAAGTAAGCAACTTCTCTTACATATGGGATCATATTCATGTTATTTGTAGAAGCATATGTCTGTGTTTGGGCACAACAGACACTCAGCTCCAGTCTTTGGTTTAAAGACAATGTAAAATTACACTGCCCAATGTGGCAGTCCAGTGGCTGAAGGCCCACGCGTGTGGTGAGGGGGCTGCTCTCATGCACATGTGAAGACTGCTCTTACTTCTGTCTGAAGCTCTGCCGCTGCTGGATGTGTTGTTTAGTGGGAGCTCCTGTAATATGTCACGCTAGGTATTTGTATAATAACGTACAAGCAAAGCCGGTATTATGAGCACTCTGTGCGATACCGCTCCTTTCATCACTAGGCTACCAAAGTGCTAGCTCTGTAAGTATTCAATAGGACATAAACCACATCAAAACTCTATTGGAGGGGAGGGAAATTATCATGGTAATTTAGTAGGAGAGATCTGTCTCAGTATTTCCTTTCTTGTTTCTGACATATCTTTAAAACTTTGCACTTTCATTTTTGGGGAAGTAGATAAAGTTTATATGTCTGTCCTGAAATGTATTAATTCCTAATAGCTAAGAAATAAAATTAATTTCATGCATCTGTTTTTTTGCATTATTTTCTATTTTATTAACTTCATATACAAAGATGTTCTTTGTACATTGAAGTTACCACAGTTCCATGGAATTTTAAAACCCTGGATCAGAACTGCTCTCCAAATCAATACTGAAAGTTCTCCTATCCAATTCCTATAGGAAAAGAGATTAGAGCCTTTTTTGTTTTATTTATATACATGTGTACATTTTTATGTATAAAAATACAATCATATTGAGAACAGGTGTTTCCACTTCAAATTGAGCCTTCCCATATTTCAAACAGAACTATGGCAGCTTCCATGTTACAGTGTGTTTGATGTTTCATCAGTTTGGTTCCTTACTGTTGTAAGCTTTTTGCCTTTTTTCTTCCTTTTTCCATAGCAGCATTTAGAAATGGTGTTGAGAAGAGGCGTGTTACCAGCTGCTCCTGCTAAATAACCTCTTTGCTGACCTGGGAAGGCAGATGGAAGGGTTCATTTGTAGTGACAGATCTCACATGGGAATCTTTGAGGATAGCTCATGTTGAGAAGATTAGCACTGTCCTTCACATGCAGGTCACTTGTTATGACCACTGTTTCTTGCAGCACAGGGTGTGGGAACATTCCCAGTGTCAGGCAAGACACAGGGAAAGGGTCAAATGCAGCCTTTGATCTAGCCTGTGAAGGAACTGGCAGGGAAGTCATGTGAATTCAGGGAACTTAGAGTTTGCTTATCTATGTGTTTTCAGGTGCAGAGAAGTGGAAGAAGGTTGGTGAGGCTTGGGGGGGTTCGCATTAGTAAAGCAACACGGTTTGTGTGAGAGGGCTGTGTGTGCTAAAGGAGCAATCTGTTTGAGAAGATGTGGTTAGACCTGCTGGGAATAATTTTTTGGTGTTACTGGAGCTGAGGTTCTTCAGTCTTGGCTGGTGATACCTTTTAGAGAGTTACTGTGTTCAGGGAACTTGGTTTCATTTGAAAACAGGCAATAGAGGTGGAAGAAAAGTTGGCTTGACTGAAAATATTAAGGGGTTATTTTGAGTTTGAACCTAGTTCTGTTTTTAAAATTAAATTAATCCCTAGGTACTTTGTCAAACAGCCCAGGGATAATAGGCGTAGCATGAGAACATTGATTTTTGGGGGGTTTTTTTGAGGATGTGGTCAAGAGTGTGTCGTCTCTGTTGCTCGTTCTGGTATAAACCCTCAAACCATTAACCTGTTCTGAACTCTGTAAGGACACATCATTGAAAAAATGATTTGAAAATGTTCATTGCAGTAAGCAGAGAAAACATGATCAGAACAGTTTTTTAGCTTGATATTTCACTGGCTCATCTTACCCTTTTTCATTCTCAGGTTGCAGTCAGTATAAAACTTGTACATAAACATACGTAAGATGCTTATTAGATCACTTCAGAATTTGTGCTGAAGAAATTTCTGAACTTTGTGTGAAATCTTCTCCCCCTTGAAAAGGTGGTAAAAGGATTTCAGTAGTGCTCTATTTCTGAAAAGTAAAAGAGATCATCCTTACATTCCTGTCTCGTGTTTTATATCATATGCTACACGCTCAGCAAGAAAAGTCATTTCCCCTTGGAAGAACAGTCGCCTTCCTGGCAAAGTCTACAGTAAAATAACATTAAAAAGAAATACAAGTACATATGTATTAGAAAGTGAATGGTTCCTTTTATTACTGCTAGCCATTTATTAAAAAGGAGATGGTTCTAGTTTAATTAACCCAGTTGAGAGTAGCAGATGGGGCAGAATGTCTTGCAGCGATAAGACAATTCAGAAATGGCACCAGATGTTGGAAGCTGTCCCTGGTGGTGTTTGAGTGCAGCACAGATGTTCCAGTCCCACCTGGCTAGTTTCTAAGCACTGCAGGCTAAGCAGCTGTGATGTAACCTATATAATGTACGCATAACACTAAAAGCAAAATAATTGAACTGCTGCAGCTTCTTCTAAGGATGGGACTACTCGAGGTGAAATCTTTGAGGACAAACAAATAAGGTCAACTTCTTAGCTTCCTCAGGTCAGCGGAATACCTACTTAAAAGCAGCGTCAATGATAAGTGGATGATTTTTTTTGTAAGCTGATTTTGATTATTAAAAAAAACCAGCTTTCTAATTTGATTCTTAAATCTTTCTTCTGTTTTTATACCTTGGTTTTATTTTTTTTAGTAAAAAATGGTTACTGTGCTCTATTCAGAGGTTAATAATTTATATGCTGTATACAAACGTCTGGTTGGAAAACTTAATGTTCCTGCTGTAGAAAGGAAGCGAACTTATAAAAAAATGAACACAAATGCAAGCTCTGTCCTTGAAATCCCAATTCAAGATCATTGCAGAATCATTCATGCTTTAAGTAACACAAAAACTAAATATAAAGTGACATATAATTTTTTATAGTAAGCATAATAAATTGACTTTTATACAATAACAATGTTTGGCTTTTATATATTACATTTCCAAAGTTTTAACTTTACGAACTGCCAAACTAGTAGCATCCCTCACTAGTGAAAATCTTGTTAACCTTTTAAATCTCTCTAAATGTATTTTAAGAGATAGCATCCCTTAAAAGTCTTCTAGTTCTTTCCTGAAAAAAAACCCTGCATCTTCTAGTTTTTTCCTAGGAAAGCAAAATTGCAAGATCTGCAAGGCAGGTGGAAATAATCCAGTTTATTGTTGCTCAGGCTTGTATAAATATAGTATGGTGATGAACAGGGAAAACAGTGTCGACTTAGGAAGCAGAATCAATAAATCCATCTTGCAAAATACAGAACAGCTTTTCTTCAGAAATCCCACATGCAGTTGTAGCAATGAATCTTTACACAATCCTGTAACAGCATTTGTCTTCCTACTGTTTCTAGGTGGATCAACTGACCCATTTGGAGGATTTGCTGATTTTAGTTCAGCTGCTGCTTCAGCAAGTTTCCCATCGTCGCAAGGTAGGATTAATTTACCGATGAAATGCTGTTTAAGGGTGCAAGGAGAGGAAGTGATACCACATGGCACTACTGAAAGTCACTTCCCTTTCCAGGGCAAACTGTGTGGATGTAGCTGGACCACAAGTGCTATATTGAGTAAGGAAGATACCTACTGTCTGGCACAGCTCATGTCTCATTGGACCTGAAACTTTTAATGAACTTTATTTCAGAAAAATGTTAGTAGAAGTTACAAATACATCCCTGTTCATCTAATAAGATAATAAAAGCATGTATGACTTAAAACATAGCTCCATGTCTAATTTGGAATTGCAATGAAATAAGATATTGCTTCTGGATTGGAGAAGTAAAACCTGAAATAAACAAGTGTGAGTCTAAATGTTGGCTGAAGAGTGCTCACTGAAAAATTAAAGAGCCTGGTGCATCCCACTTTTGCAGTTATGGGCAAGGGCTATTTTAATTGGAGCTCTACAGTGACGAATGCTCCAAGATGACAGTATTGGTGTTGCCAAAGTGATTGGAAAATTGGCTGTAGTGATAGGGCCGTTCAGATTATTAATCATCATAGTCCTTTCAATGTTTTATGTAAGGTTATTTAACTATTTTATTTGCAATAAAAAGCAGTCATTTTTCTAATACTTCAACTGACAGTTTGTAAGCTTTGCAGATACAGGTAGGAGTTAACTATTAAAAAAAAAAGTAGCTGCTCTGGTGGGATAAAAAGACTTGTGTGAAGTGCTTGATAGTCTGGTTTGCTTGCTTGTGATAATGCTGTGAACTGAAAACTTGTTAGAAGGCTTTTATGCTGCTGTTTATAGTTTCTGGACATGTGCAGAGGGTTCAGATTGGTCTTAAGAACTTTAATTATGGGCAGTAAATTAAATTCGTAAATTGAACAAAACCAAAATCTGAGATCATGTTCAATGGACAATAGTAGCTCACCTGTGACAGAAAAATGGGTCCCTAAAGATGTTCTCAGCTCCCACCCTTCTCTTAAGATATAAGTTTGTATTTGTTTAGAGAGAGATACAATTATGTTGGCCTGTCAGATGGAATAATGAGGGGAGCCTGAGACAGGCTATTTCCAAAGCTGTCTGTTTACTATTGGAAGGCCTCATAGGTGGGAGGGCAGTTGAGTCAAGTTCTGTGCTCCCTGCACAGCACAGCCCCACCAATAGTTGTTGAAGACACATATGTGGGATGGAGCTGACCAACGCTTTATTTTAGCTTAGCTAAATAACAATTTGTTACAGTCTCTTTCCCACTTAGGAGAAGCCTATTAAATAAAAGATATCCAGATCTTGCTTTAGTCAGACATGAGCAAGTCGCTTTTAATCACGAGAGCAAGATTGTAGTAGTGCTTGCTGGGGCAGCGTTCCGTGTAGCCCTGCTTGCCTGGCATGCAGAGCAGAGCTGTCACGTGGCCCTGCACTTGGCTCCGTGCACGTGCCGTTGTTCTGTGTGCAAACAGACAAGCTATTATGTAGGTATGGTTGCTGTCTGAAAAACATTTTCCTTAAAATTGAACTGAAAGAAAAATATACTGGGAAGGTACCTAAAGCAATCAACTTCCTTCTGCTGAAGTGTTTCTGGGAGCCAGTGGTGCTACCCAAACAGGACAGAGCTGCAAACAAACATGGACTGGAGGGAGATGGCTGGCTATCTTTAGTGAGGTTCATTTGGGCAGGAGTGTTTGACTGGGGGTTCTCAACAAGGGAGTAGGATCAAGTCCAGAATGAGAAAAGAATAGCAAAGAGGTTGATCAGCAAACCCACCTGCAAGCCAACTTTTAGTCAGCATGTTTATGTCTCTTCCTTTGTTTTGCTGTGCAAGGAAAACTGTACTAGGCATGGATTAGTTACTACACCTTTAATTTGCTTGATAGCGAAGAACTGCTCTAGTTTTTTTTACAGGCTTTCTTAGTCAAAACCAAGTTGTTTTGCAAACACAAAGCCGCCTACTATGCAAATAATTTGTGTGTTAATACAGTCTAAACTGATACAATCCTTTATCTGCATTAACATGATTAATCTATTCCAATCACCATTATGCAAGGGACAAGGAGTCCTGTGAAATGATTAATCATTCCTGAACAGCGTAAGCCCCTCTAGGAATCTTTTCCTTCTTGATTAATCATCTTTGAAGTTCTACTGAAGGGGCAAAACCTTATCCCTTTTACCCCCACTTCCATTATCGGTACTCAGTGCACAGGTCTGAACATAGAAGCAGCACACTCAGCATTTACTTATCTATCAGGAATATTTAAAGTAGGTTTTAATTTTTAATATGTAATACTAATTGAAACATTCTAATATAGCCCCTCTTTGTGAGGGAGATCAAAGCAAATGTTCTTGTAAGGCCCTAAGCTAATGAATATTAGTCCACTTCATGCACTGAAATTGTTGGCAATACTTGGATTTTATGAACAGATTTACTCTCCTCCTATTCTTTAAATTCTAATGTATTGGTAAAGATAAAGATGACTAAAGGTTGAAGATGTATGTTCATAATTATTTACATGGAGTATAAAAGACTACTGCAGTTACCTTTGGTGGGGGTAGAATATAGTTGTAGAAGAATTGCTATGGAAGGCTTTTGGAACTAGCCATTGTATAGGTTAGGAAGTGGAAACTGGCACTTGATTCATCTACCTCAGCTTTACATGTTTGAGTCTTCATTTGCTCATCTAAAGAAATTCAAGGGATGATTTAAGTGTTTATTGATGTGCATTTTGTATGGCAATGATATTGCTTGAGATTTAGCTGAGGTACCAGAAGTGTATCGGTGACATAATTGAAAAGCTGGCCTGTACAATGGCCCAGACTTGGAACAAGCAATGAAAGCTCTTTAGATGGCGTTGCTTTATTTTTAGCATCTCCTGTAGGTGTTTTTTGTAAGCTTTTCTTCCCCTATCACGCCTGTGACATAACCCTTTTCTGTTAATAGAAAACCATGTGTTTTTAAGGGAGATAACAGCTCCTCCCACTTGACTCAAAGGTTATGACATACTCTCAGTTCACTGGTTTGTGTCTCTGGACATCTGTGATCCTGAAATAGGTACACATCCAGTTGTCTCCTAATGGCTTATTCTGTGAGAGCTTCACAGTAAGGTACAGAGAGAGCTGTAAGTTGCTGTGTTTTGATTTAAATGCTTGTCTACAAAAACCCTGGTATATTGGCATGAAACAAAGTTTAAGTGATGAACTAAGAGTTCAGCAAAGCTTCTGCTGAGAGAATTGCTACATCCAAGACTTTCTGCTTCAAGCCATTTAGGTCAGGAATCAAATTTAGAAAACTTAACATGTTTTACATGAACATTTCGTGGGATGTGAAGAAATTATTCCTTATGACCTCAAATAAGAATTTCCTGGCAACCTGCTTCCAAAGTTCTGGGGTTTTATTCCCCCCAGCATTGTTTTATACAAAAAGCTACTAATTGTATATAACCAAATTTTGAAGTTATTGTCCTTTTTTATTATCATTATGGAATTTGCTTTATCAAGTGGCTCATTCCTGACAACTGTTCTCTCAGCAAATACCAGAGTACTGAGATTAAAAGTTGATAAATATTATCAAAATTATAGATGTTGTTTTGACTACAGCCTCCAGACTACCCCTAAATTAACTTTCCATTGTATTTCAACTGAAGAAAAAACTGTCCCTGTGTCTTGCATCCACAGGTGATGTGTTATCAAACATTCTTCTACTTTCTGTGCATGGGTGTTTCATATTTCCTTTACTACCTTGTTAAAATTGTTGGAATATTTATGAGAGGGAATGATGTCCAGATGGAGGTTCTACCTGCAGATGTTAATCGGGACGGACACAAATCAGGTCTCATTTGTTTCAGTTCATGGAATATGGCATTTACTCAGTGTCTTTCTCTAAATCTTCTGCCTTTCTTCTCTGTCTTCCTTCCTGCACTGTTGCCTTTCCTTCAGGTACAGCAACAAGTGGAAATGGAGACTTTGGTGACTGGAGTGCCTTCAACCAAGCTTCTCCTTGTCCCAGTGCTTCATCTGGAGAGCTTTTCAGCAGCACGGCACAGCAGCCAGCTCTAGAGCTCTTCAGTGGCTCACAGCCAGCTTCTGGCCAGCCTCCAACTCCTTCAAATTCTACTGATCTTTTTGATTTGATGAGTCCATCTCAGACAACCATGACCTCCTCACTAAGTATGAATTTCTGTATGAACTCCAATGCTACAGGCATCAGTTTACCCATATCAAGGTCACAGGTATGCTGCGATTTGTAGAGTTTGCTAATGACCCTCCTCAATTAATCTTTTGCCTTCTCCTTAATCTCAACATGAAAATGAATCCTTTCCACTCCTGGAGTCCATACCTAGTCACTCAGATGTTATGATCAGCATTTTATAAGAAAGTTTTGAAAAGAAAAGGTGTCAAATGCTCTTGAAAACCCTTTTATAAACTACTCTTCTCTGAGGTGGTCTTCATTGTTCATATGAAGTGTTGCTCTTCTGTTGGGGAATATGAGTTTGATATTTTAAACCTTAAAGCCATCCTCCACAGAATGTTACAGGCTTGCAGCCTCAAGTAGATGGAGGTGGGGACTAGTCTGTACAAAACACAGAAGTACCTGCTTCAGTGGAGAGTGTTTTTGGAAACCACAACAGATCAACTTGGTATTAGGAGGAAAAAATCAGTATAAGTTCAAAACTTGATTGCAAACAATCACTGTCATTCCGTGTTGTATGGGAGCCTGACACTAGCTTACAAAATACTCTTTTAACCCATTCTAATGGCGTAACAGCACGTGGCAACGCTGCTTTGGAAGAGCTGAAGTTCATGGCTAAAAATCTCATTGGCTTTTTATGTTTTCTATGGAAAAATTGACACTTGTCTACTCCTGTTTCCTATTGGTAAATTGCTTCAAGTGGATCCCAACAACCTTTTCTTTTTTAGCCTCTGCAAATGGTGAACACAATGATGCCGAAGCCTAACCCTCTCTATAATGCAAGCACGGAGATGGTCCAGAAGAATGCAAGCAAAACTCTACCCTCAACCTGGTCAGATCCCAGTGTAAATATCAGTTTGGACAATTTAGTACCTGGGATGCAGCCTTCCAAACCCCAGCAGCCAACGCTTAATACCATGATGCAGCAACAAAGTAAGTGATTGTTGCACTGCTGTGTGTGCATGCTCTAGCCCTGGATGTGTTCAGGAGGTTGTCCTTGAAACAGGGTATTCTGTCAACTACTGTTTTCCTTTGTTTAGTCATAATTGTTTCTTAAACTGGGATGGTTCTGACACAAGTGGTAGTTTCTAAATGGAGACTGACATGCTAGGGGGCTGGTATCTGTGCGTGATTTTGCTGTGGAGTTTGCATCATTGATGTGTCTTGATTTCAGGCCCCCTAATCTCTAGAACTTCTCTAGAATATACATAGCAGCCTAGATTGTTGTAAAATGCTATATAAAATTTTTATATGTTTTCTGAGTCTTCACGGAGAAAAAAGGCAAAAGAGCAAATAGGTACAGTTTTGGGCATCGTATCTTGTTCACAGCAGTTACCACAAGTTTCTTAAAATACATGAACACCTTCAGCAGAGATTCTGATTAATGATTTTTGCATCCCGTTACTTCTTGCAGATATGCAACAACCTGTGAATGTCATGACTCAAAACTTTGCAGCCGTGAACCTCAGTTCTCAGCCTAACATGATGCCTGCCCGACCCCAGACAAGCCCATTGATGGGAGGACCCATGCCTGTGGGAATGGGAATGCCCAGTGTGATGTCAGGTACGATGGGAATGGCCTCCATGGGACCCACACCTATGATGAACCAGGGAATGATGGGAATGAACATGAACATGGGAGTTCCAGCTACAGGAATGGGTTTGACGGGCACAATAGGAATGGGGGTACCCAATATCGCTATGACCTCTCTGACTGCTGGGACTGTACAACCCAAGCAAGATGCCTTTGCAAATTTTGCCAATTTTAGCAAATAAAGATTGTAAAATAAATAAATAAAAATAAATAAAAATAAAATAAATGGGCAGGCTGAATGAAGGATTTTTAGCTGCACAAATATAGCTGGGGAAGGGATGGAAAACACTGATCAATGCTTTTTTTTTTCCTTTATCAGTTAAAGTGTCTACATAAAGAACCAAAAACTATTTTCTAAGTGTTGAAATAACTAGTGTTCAAATTCTGGAGAGGTGAAAAGGTTCTTTAAGGAATGTGTTAGATGATTTTGCAAAATAATTTGTATCAAGACCATCCAAAAAAACTTTCCTATGGAGGAGAACCAATTTTAACTTTGAGACTTGATGGAAGACTGGAATGGGGGTTGGGTAAAAATGTTTGAATCTAATTTTATACTTTTCTTTTTTTCTTGAAAAGCTTGACTTTCTTTTCCCCCTCTCCCTTATCACTTTGTCATAATTGGATCATTCCTTTTACTACCACTGAGTCCACAATTGAAGTCACTCAAGTACTAGGATCAGTTTTATATAAGAATATATATTTTTGTCCAAAAATGGCTTACATATGTGATTATGGCTAATTCAAAGGGACCTGGAATGTATATATACTTTTGCTAATGTTTCAGCCACGCTGCTGTATTACCCAAATTTTTATTGTAAAAATCCTCTCTCAGCAATTTGGTGATCAACAGATTTTTGGGGTCTTAACATGCTTCTGTTGTTATAACCAATACCCAGCGTGAGTCTGGGAGAAGCTTTATCCAAGACTGCTGGAAGGTTTCCTTCAGAAAACTCCAGAAGAGACACTTTCTTACAATCCTTCTACAGTGGCACGTGGCATTCTTTGTGCCACCAAGATCCCTAGGGAGCCACTGGTTTAGGGCATCGGCAGCAGTCAAAAGGCAAAAATACTTTTTTTCATCATTATGAAAAAATAACAAGGTGAATTACACATAAGTTAAGTAACTCTATAACCCTACCTAATCAAACAGCATTGGATCTTAGCTTTTATACAACATTTGATGATTCTTTTGTGTAAATATGGCATTAGCAGCTGTGGAATCCAATAGAGGAGTAAAAAATATATATATATTAATAAAGGAAACCTGTAGCAGTCAAAGATTTTACTGATTTACTGAAAACAAAAGAATGAATTAAGGGTTTTGGGGGTTTTGTTTTTTCTTCTGTAATTCTGCATTTAAGTTCATATGAATCATTCTAGAATCTGGCATACAAAGATGTTATTCACAAGTTGGGAATATTGTTAAGAATAAGCACTATACTATAGGTATAAAATTTATTGCTTCCCTTTTCTTATGTTGGATTTCTTTTTTATTATTAAATTGATAAAACTTTGTTTCCATTGTATTCATAATGTTCTGTTATACATAACATTAAAATGTTCATTAAAATCAATGTTGGGCTGCTTTTCCTTTCATTCCATTTGACGTTTATGAGAGCATTTGGGAAAAAAAATAATTATAATTTGGGCAAAGTAATTTTTATAAATAATTTAAAATTGTTTAATGACTTCTTATCTGAAGCCTTTCCTATCTGGCTCTACTGTTAGGAATTAAAAATGAAGCAGGCAAGATATCCTGACCCGCTCCAGCCTTGCTAATGCTCCATCTACAACATTTCTAATTAGGCAGAAATTCATGTACTTCAGCTAAGTGGTAATGAAAAGTGATTCATTTGCTGAATAAGAGATGAGAGTGAGTGTAATTAGCTGACTGCGGTTTTTAATCTTTCAACAATTCAATGTGTTTAAATTAGTTTCAAAGAATAGGAGCTTTCAAGTGTTGTTACATCAAAGTAATCAAGGCAGGCTTTAACGGCTGAGTAGGAGAGATCGCTCTGCTTCCTGTTCTGAAACCTTTAAACTTATTTGGAATAATCATCTTCAAAACCTCTAGTTCTAACAGATGGGAAGATTCAAACTGGTTCAATATATGCAAAATTGTGGTACAAAGAAAGCTAGTTCCTGGGGTGGTAGAGGGGTGGCAAGGAAAACTAGACCTGCAGTCGCTGTTGCTCTGTTTAGTCATGCTGAAGGGGTACAGTGCTTGTCAATAATCTTTAGGAGGTCTTCTGATGAGTAGGATGAGTCTGTTCATAATGCTGTCCTTTCAAGGTAAGTTTAGCTGGTTAGATGGTCAGGTTTGAGTTGAAAGATCATGTCGTTGTTTAAGTTGCTCACATATCTTCAGAGGAACCAGCTTCTGATCAAGGGATGAATGATAATGAAGCATATTTCTCAGGGGGTTAGAATAACTCCTGTGGAAAACATCTGGTCAGTTTAGAGTGGATCTTTGTGGTTTTGCCCCTCTTAGTCAAGGGCACATAGGCTCGTGGAGCAGTTGCACTGAACTGATTCACTGCCCCTACCATGTGTTTTTCATCATGGATCAGTATCCTAATTATGAAGAAGGCTGTTTGGAGTGTGAAAAGAAGTTTTTTCAGTCAGCCAGGTTGTCTGGAGGTAGATGAGAACTAAATCCTTTGAACCAAAATAAACATCAGAAGAAAAAACTCAGAAGATCCCCTCAGAGCGTGGGCCAGGTGCATCCCCACGCATCTTCAGCCTGTGATGGTGGGAGCTGGCGCATGGAAGCTTTATCCACTTCTCTCCACCAGTTGGAAGACATGGATCACAGGTAGCAGTGCTTGGCAGAATATTTTACATCTTTAGATAAAGACTAAATATAAAATGGATTGTGTTTGCTTAAAACAGTATCAAACTTAGGTCTAAAATGGTTATCACAAATGTTTCAATCTCTGGTATTTTAGGTAGCAAAACAATATCTTAGAAATTATCTTTCCAGATGAGAAATCCAAATGAGCTGCTGTGTGAACAGCAACAGATCTACCATTTGTTACCTGCTGCTTAATGTAACTTGGATGTAACCTAGATCATGTTAGTACAACTTCTTTTGTGTTTCCTAAAGCCAGGTCGGACTGTAACTGCTCACTGTGCCCAGGCCAAGCTCTGGCTGGCTGCTGTGCAGCGCTCGGCTGCACGCTGACCTCTCATACTGGCTCTCCCCCACTGCCCCTTGGCAAAAATCTGACTTCCTTGCTCTCCCCCCAGACTATACACGAGTTGTACTCTACGTCTTTTAAAATAAAATAGCGTGCTTTGTTATCATGGTAGTGTCCCATCTGCATTGAGATTTAAAAACCCAGCCTGTAAGCCCTGTGACTGTTGCCAGAGTAGCTGCCTGATCTTCTCACAGCAAGCTGGAAAGCAGCAACTGTCATGGGAGTTTGGAGCCCACAAGGGAGTAAGTAGAGGGAATTAACTGTTTGTCTGATCCTAAGAGGTAAGCTTGTACCACCCATGGCTTCTAAACTTTTTATGAGTTCTATTAAATTTAGTGAAATCCTTTGTAAAGGTTGTCTCTACTTCAGAAGAGAATGGGGCATCAGGATCCAACCCTATGTGTGTTTTTTATGGAATCATTCAAAAACTGCATTTTGGTGTGTACAAAGGAGCAATAAATTCCAGCACAGGTGCAAGTTCAGCGATAACTAGAGCATCCACCATGTTCTACAAAAGAAATTATATTCAAAACAGCTAAACAAGGGTATTTATAGCAGCATCTGTTTCAGCTATATTTGTCAGCTAAGAACAGTCTGACACAGCTGAAGGGAGGTGGGGGAGGGATTTATCAATGAAGTGTTTACATAATGCAGGCAGGCATCGTATACTCAAGGTGATTCTAACTATAACAGGATAACAAATATCTAAAGACACTTTTATTCTCAGAGGCCTTTGCTCCAGGAGTCACTCTACAAAATTGCCTCCACGTTCCTCTGTGCATGGCTGTAAAGACTTTGATAGCTTATGACATTTTATAGTACCCTTACTTGGTTCAGATTAAAGCTTTTAATGGAGATGCAGTTTTGAAATTTTTTTTTTTCCTTCCCCCCAAGTTTTATTCTAAGCCGTCACTGACTAAAATTCCAAATTGTTTCAGGCAAACCCAATGGGTTTGCACACGCGTTGAAACTCCAAGTGAAACATTTAATTTGACTGCAAAGGAAACTTTTTTCTGTTAGCACTCAGAACTGTCAGCACAGTGAAAAATCTTTTATTGTACAGCTCCAGGTACTCACTGACAGATTTGACTGGCCAAAAGTAAAAGTATGAAGGAGAGAATTGGAAACTAAACACTGACTACCTGTTTGCTTCTAATTATTTTCCCAGGAGCTCTGCCTGCAGCACTGGAACAGTAGTTGCCCTCTTCCTCCTCTATGGGTAATGAGTGCAGCTCCTTGGGGACAAAGCAGCTCTGTGCTGCCTGCCCCTCAGAGGCACTCGCTGCGGGATGGGACGGGCAGAACACCTCTGCCATTCACTCCCATCAGCCAGAAACACGGAATCATCACGAATCTTTTTGCCCAAACCACTTGGTTTTGGATCTGACTTCAACATTTTAAACACTTCAGAGGAAGAAGGGCTTTCTGGAGGTGGTGGTAGGATTGGTTATTGTTCTAGCCATGCTGCTAAGACCTGCCTTTGAGAGCTGCTTTTAGTGGTGTGAGGAAAGAGAGAAGAAAGGAAAAAATAGTAAGTTGCAAAGACGACTAGGTGAGCCTGGTTAATGTTGTGAGACTGAAAAGGATGGCCTGTGGAATTTGTAAGTCAATCTGTACAGCTTGTTCAATGATCTGGGTACCGTTTTATCTAGCAGGGCTGCTGCGGATGTCTGCTTCTCCATGTAACATGACCTTTACAAATTGAGATGTGTCTCATTTTCATTTTTTATGTGCTTCTGCATCCACTATTTGGATAAGAGGTAAGAGAGAAATTCTGCATAATGCGGCAAATGAAGAAAGGTGCCTTTGCAGAACTTGGTGTATTCCTGGATGTCTGCAGCTGGGGGTTCTTTACCTGGGGTACTCCAGGTCTCTACAGCTATGTGAGCTCTGCGTGCATACAGCACAGTGAAGGCTTAGCTCATGTTTTCAAAAATGTCTTTACTCCTCATGAATTTGCAGGTTGTGTTTTTTAATCATGCCATAAGGTATTGGTTCAGTAATTAACTGGTTCTTTAATAGAGCTACAATTACTTTGTTTCATGATAAGGGAAAAAAAGAATGCATTCCAAGACAGAGCTACTTTCGACATCTGGGAACCTCCTAACAGCTGGCTATCTAATGAATATGCATCTGCTTAAGAGGCTGTAGGCCATTAATAAACCAATAGATATAAAACAGAAACAATCTTTGTCAGCTTCAAATGAGATTGGGTGCAATGTGCTGTGAAGTGTCACTGTCACATTGAATGGGGCTGGGGAGGTTAACAGCCGCTCCTCGGTACTGGTGGCTCTGTGGTGGGGAAGGCGGCTGCAGCCTCACAGCAAAGGGCGGTGGGAGAGGGCTGGACTCAAAGCTTTGCAGGTGATTTCTGCTGCATTTTGCCTCCTTATTTCTCTTGTTACCAGTTGTTTGAGGCACTGGTGACCTTGTATTTGCAACTCCAGCTAGTCTGTTGGTTTTGGTTTGACAGAGGAGGAGGTGGTTATTCCTACACAAATGATTTGAACGATGCGAGAATCGAGCACATGAATAAACGACTGGGGAGAAGTTACAGGAATGTGATAAAAATGCACCCATTTGACTGAGACCTGGGGCTTTCTAAGGAGACTAAGAACAGCCCCTGAGCCATGTTGTACAACAGGATTGTTGTAGGGTGAAATAAATGCTCTTCAAAACAGTAACAATGACCTCATTTAGCTGTATAAATATCTCTGACCCCTTAAGAGTTGTATCTGCACGTGTTCCAAGGTGTGTAGAATCATATGTTGTCTCAACCTGTAGCAACGTTTGGTATCTTATATTTGTATAGTTCTGCACCTTTGTTTCCTATGGCAGCTCCCATAAAATGTGAAGTGATTTAATGTTATTTTAGGCATCCTTTATCCCTTCTGCAGAGCTGTCTGATCAAGCCCAGGGTAGTCTAGAATGTTATTCCTTTCAATGGATAGTCATGCTCAACAGTAGCCTCTTGAAGCAGTGATAATCATTTTGATGAGAAATGTTAACTGGGGAGAACTTTCCTAAAAGAAAAAACTGTGATTTCATCTAAAGCCACCATAATGGTTCAAGTTACTGTCAACTGTTGAATAACTGGTCACAGGGTCCCCTGGGACAGGGGCAGGGGTAGCTCTTAGTTTTGGTTCTGGAGAACTGGAGTAGTGGTCTTGTACTGCACCTGGACTCCGCTTTAGAGACAGACTTAGACCATATATGTTTTAGTTCTCAGGAAACTCTCTGTAAATTGAGATTTGGAATTGTTTTCTTTGCAACTCAGTTGTAAAGGGCAACCTTAGGTTTAGCAGAAAGATCACTGTAGTAGTAAGCTTTTTGCCCCCTGATTTACAGGTTTTAGTTATGAGAAAATAGAAGCAAAAAAAGTTAAAATGGGAAGGTGAGTGCTCTGTCTTTACTGCAGATCTTTGCCAGTAACTTCTCAAGAGAGAAAACTAGTGCACTTTGTATCATCACATTGATATCATTTAAGAAAAAATCTGCTAAAAAGATTGACTTAATTCCTAGAATAGTATTTGTCTTACCCTTAATTACTAAGTTTTAAAACAGAAGATTATTCAAAGTTCTGTTTCAGAGTTGCAGCCACGCTAGTACTTATCTTCTCAAACTTCCCAACAGGTTTGGTGCAAACTGGAGGTATCAACCTCTGCACTACAGCCAAGCACCCCCGTGCTTTTCACGGGGTTACAATTTTCTCTTCTTGCTTTGAGTGCGAGTGCTGCTGCCCTGCCTCAGCCCGTGTCTCTGGGCAGGAGCAAGTCCTCACCCATGTTGAGCAGAGCAGGTAGGTCATGGATTAGCAGCCCACCTTCCCTCCCTCAAGAGCTCTGCCTTTCATTCCAGCATTAGCAGGACTGAGATGTTACGGTGTTATCTTTTTAGAGGCAGACAAAAGAGCAAGCTGTAAAGGAGGACTGTCCGTTAAATACTTTAACTTTTCAAGGTCATTTGTGGAGCTTTTATCAATCAGAAAGCTAAATTCATACAAAAAGCATCTATAATGAACCAAGCATATCTTGAACCTTATCCCTTCAGCTGAATACGAATTATCTAGGAAGGTGCTTCAGTGGCTGCATTCACCGAATTCAGCATCCCTGTGACCATTTATAAAGTAAGCAGAGAAGCCACTACTGTTGTGGCTTGGCATCTATCAATTTCTTCTCTTTTTTTCTGTAATTGATTTATTAATTATAGCATCTTAATGATCTATTTAAAATAAATAAACCATTTACACCATTTCAAAGGTATTTTGTGATGTTCAGCTGATATTAAAATAGCACCAGCCTTATGTGCTTTTTCAGCAAGTGACCTAATTAGTTAATAAAGTAATTGAATATTAAAAAGGATGTTGCAAGTGATTAAAATTTAAGAGCCTTCAGAACATTATTAAAGCTATAAATCATACATCACTGTTTTAATTTGCATAGCTACAGAATTACTAATGGTCCCACATGCATAAGCTACTTGGCAATTAGTCTTTTAACAAACTGTTGGTGATACTATGAGGTTACCAAAATCTTTCCCTATTTTTGATTTGCAAACAAAATCCAGGGTGAGAGAACATTAAGGGTTAAATTCCTAAAAGCCAGGAAATCTGGCTTTCCCTCTCTACCCTTATCCCTTGTCTCACCCTTCTGGCCAAGGGACCACATGGGACCCACCAAGATGTGAAGAGGCAGCATCTGCCTCCACCTTGAGCTTCCTAATCTGGCCTCCAGGTGGTTTTCCAACCCAGTCTGATGCACATGAATCTCCCTACCTGGTGCTGGGACATTCTCCGTTTTTGTCTCGTACGTGCAACTGTCATGGTGCCACTGTCCTTCCCCTTCACCTGGACTCCAGGACCATAGCAGCACTGGGGGGACTGAGCAAAGAGAGCTGCTGACAGCAGGCAATTGTATTTGACCTTTGTCCCATGGATAATTGTCTTTGCGCTGTGGGAAAGAGCCAAACCAGGTGCTCGCCACCATCCGCTCCCTACACTGGTGCTTGCAGCTAATGGGAAACCTTGAGTATCTGCAAATAAAATAGGGTTGGAAAAATGTCACTAGTGGGAGCTGCCTGCTCTGCCAGTGCCACTGGGTACAGCCCGTTCCCTAGTGTGGCTGCAGCAGTGAGGGTCAGCTGCCCATGGCCCAGTTGGCAGGATGGGGTGACAGTTTTCAGCAATTAGAGACAAACTGCTTTGGCCAGATGAGCTGCCCTGGTCTCTCCTCTTGCCAGCAGTGCTGGCAAGCATCTCTGCAGTGGTGGTTCCCAGGAATACTGACCTGGGGTACGCTCCAGTGCACAGGCAGAGAGGGGGCTGTCTCTAGGACTTGCAGCCTGACAAGAGACACGACGGTGCTGCGGGCAAAGCGAATGCCCTGGTGCTTAGTGGAGCACAGCCCCAGCCCGGGCAGCTGAGCAGCCGAGAGCTGGCGAGAGGGACAGCCAAAGCTATGGCTGTGGCCAAGCAGCAGCAGCCCCGCCATGTGAGCTCAGCAGTTCTTGCCCCCAGAGCAGCGCTGCACGTTGTGTTGTGTTACTGCCTCCTCCCCACGCTGCCGAGCCCCGGGCTCCCCTCGCCCCCCCACACTTGTTTGTTTGCTCCCACTCCAGGGACAGACTCACGGCAAAGGAGGATGTCTGAGCAGCTGTGGATTTGCTCACCTTTTTTCTTTGAGGGAGGCAGGGTCTTCTCTCTCTTTGGGAGCTGGGACTGCAGCATCCCAGCCCGTTGCAGGAACACGGGCACCTGCGGGGCTCTAGCTCCCCAGCTCCTCCTTCCCTCTCACGCTGCCTGATCGCTGCAGGTGGGTTGCTTGCATAAGCTGCTACCTTCATCTTCTAAGTCTCAAATCCTTTTTTTAATGGAACAAAAAAAGCATTTACATACAAAACAAAGATGTCGTTTCCACCCAGTCAGCAGAAGCCTTGATGTAGTTCTAGCTATTAAAGTGCACTGGCTGCTACATTACCAGGAGAATTTCTTTTTTGTGCTGCAAAAAACTTTTCAGGAGCTTCCTTTGAAGCCTTTATTGAGGTCAGGGGCTGCAGCCTCTTGCAATCTTTCCATGTCAGCCTGCAGCACTTTTTGAAAGCCCTTACACTGGATATTGTGACAAACGCCAGCTCTTTGTTCATTAGTTTACACTTGGTAATAGATGTGAGGCCAGGGTAGAGGATGGCTCTCGGCAAGCGATTCACACTCTGCTGCGCTAACATTTGCCATGTCTTGAATAGTTGGGAGTCAGAACAATCCTCTTTTAAGGTCTGTGTTTTTAATTAAAACAGCAAGCTGAGGAATGGGTGACTTCAGAGCATTTCGACCCAATGAGGAATGACAAGCACATGGCTGCTTTTAAAATAAATTAATTCATGCCCACTATCTTACTAGAATAAAACTGTCAGCCGTGAGGAGGGTGGGCAAACCCAGGAGCAAAGCAGTTTTGTAAACTAGGCTTACGTACATGTAAACGTTACCGCCGTACAAGCAAGACACCAAGTGCCAAAAGTGAGCTGGAAGAGACTGGAATTGATACCAGTTCACACCATTGGGCTGATTATAGGGAAAAAGTTACATCAACGACCTGTTTCAGTGCACCTTGATCCCACCAACCATTTTCACTTCAACGTTGTGACATCACCCACCAGCACTCACAACCTGAAGTGCAAAGGGAGCTGGGAGCCCAGGCCGGGATGACACTCCAGCTTGGGAGTGCCTGCAGGTGCATGTTTGGACAACCATATTCTGCACAATTACAGATAATTCAATTTTTAACATCGGTTTACAAAACACTGCAAACACATGCAATTTGAGAAGCAAACATAGCTGGAGCTCGTCACCAGGTAACCCTTTCCCAACCCAGGGTGGGTAATTGTCTCATACACCACATGCAACCCTAACAGCTTGTTATGAAAACCTTGAGGAGCAGCTGGCCTGCGAGGGCTGCCCCTCTGGATTTCAGATGTGCCTGCACAAATTTGGTAGGTGGTTTTTAACCAGCAAGCTCAAACCCCTGACCAAGATCTAACTGTAGGCCAGAAAACAGTCATCTCACACACAAACAGTTTTTCAAGCCCACCAAAATACTGATTCACCCTAAAGACAGATCCAAGTGACACTGGAAGAGTTACCATTGGAGTATCTTCCTATCTCATGACCTGCTACAGCATCTGCACCTTCTTCAAGCCCATGGCTGGTGCATTTACAGAGGGCTCTATCACATCATCCATATTCTCAAAGCATATTGCTCTATATGATTTGCTCCACTGCATCATTGTGCATAAATGACACACAATTTCTGCCTGTGAATATACAGTAAGATGTGGATACCCACAAAGCACAGCCTGGGCAGCATCTGCTAGTTGTTACTCTTTCCAGCTGTGTTCTAGTACACCCACCACCAAGCTGCACCAACTCCTGCTCTCCTCCCACAGCCAACATTTCCTCCAGCCAAGTTCACCATCTATGCTGGACAGCTGTAGGACTCCTGCTACTCTTATACCTAAAACTACACACAATGGTTACCTGTGAGAGCCATGCTGCTGCTCCTGCACCTTGGCCTGATGGTCCCCTCTGCTAAGGGCTGCTTCCCAGCAGGATCTTCAAATTCGTGTCTGCATAGTCCCTGTGACAAATCCGGTGCTGTTTGGCCTACCCTGGTGTTCTCTTTGCAGGCTCTGGTGAAAGACCCCGGTACCAGTTTGCACCCCTAAGCTGAACACATGGTAACAAATTTTCAGCCAGTTCCTGCCACCACCTCCTGTTGTCAGCTCCTGGCCTGGAGGTGAGGGCTTTCTCCCAGTGACTTCAGCCCTATGATCGCTTCAGGACAATATTTTTGCGGGATAACAAATTAGCCTGTTGAGGTGGGAAGTGAAGTTCTGTGGTAACCTTGCCCATATCTATTCACACAAGGCCCACAGCATTCAGGACCTGACCCAGGCACAGCAAAGCAGCAGATGCGGCATCTGAGGAGCATCCAAACCCCGGGGCTCGGGTGCAGCCGGCACACACCCCACAGATCCACTCGGGACTGTTTGGCTGTCCCGGTCTCACCTCCACCTGCTCCGAGGCACGGCTGGCATCTGGAGGAGACACAGTAAGGAACGCAGCCACCACCTACCCACCCCATCGGGGAGAAGACGTTGGAGGGCCCACCCTACCACCCACATGGGCTCCTGCACCCGAGCAGGTTCCCGGGGCGGCGTTTTTAGGGAAAGCCGCTGCCCCGGTGCCGGGAGCGCTGCCCGGCCGCTGCCCCGCCGGGGTTTCCCTTCCCCCTACTGCCACCTCGTGGGCAGCGAGGGCAGGAGCAGGGGGACGCCGGCTCTTACCCGCTAGGACAGGGAAGGGGGAGCAGGCAGGTGTTGGGAAATTGCCACGGAGCCGCAGCCCCTCCAAACGCAGAGCAGGGGTCACCTCCGGTTCATTTTAACCACCCTTTTTCCTGGAGGGAGCAGCAGCAGATTCTGCTCGTCAGAGCGCTCGCAGGGCTGGGCAGAGTCCTCCTGGCGTTGCCATTGCCGTGCTGCCCAAACCCCAAGGATCTGGCCAAGGCTCCCAGGTGAAGGAAGAGCAACCTGAAGGGCTGTAACAGGCGGGGGATTCTTTGAACAATCTTCTTGAAGCATTTGGTGCCCATGGAAGAGAGACACCCAGACCCCTGGGGATTTCTCCAGTCCTTTCCCAGAGAACAGGACAGGAGTACCCCACACCCCCTGCAGTGCCCACCCACCTCCCACCCGGGGTGAGTTTCCCCTGAGGCAGCACTGGGCCTGGTCCTCCCTCTGTTTTGGCTGATTCAAACTAGGTCTGTGGGGCTTGGAGCAATGTCCTAGAGGAGTCCAGACCATCAAAATTAAGCCATAAAAACCTCTGGGCAATTGGCACAGATTATGTTTTCCTCACACAGGATCTAAGTATTCACTCTCCCAAACTACCCTTTAAAAGGATCTGCATAAATAGCAGCAACCCAGAGCGATTTCTTCACAGCCAGCCCTGGGTGCTTCCAGGACGGGGCTGTTACAGGAGACATCCCAGGCCCAGCCTTACCTCTGTGTGCACCATTTCCTCAGCACGGGTCTGCAGAGCTGCACAGAGCAGGAGACCTCACCGGCAGAGCCACCCCAGCACAGCTGCACTTTGTAAGGACACAAAAGCTGGAGGGGAAGCAGTGGCAGAGCTGGGCAACAGGTGAAAAAATTAAATGAGATTCCAAACTCAAAACACCTGAGCTAGTCAGAGACCAGTGCAAATGACCGGCACACAAAAGAGGTTTGAGAGTGATGTGGGAGGCATAATATAAAAATACCTGGTTTAAAATTTGTCAAATACTGCAAAATGTGAAAGCAGAAGTGAGGAAGAGGAGAGAGGTGCCAAGACATGGGCAGGTGGAGCCAGGTCCTCCAAGCAGCCATCAGGATCCAAACAATTGCCCTCTCCTGTTGAAAGCAGCACCCACTGCCCAGGGTTGTGAAGGAAACAAACCTTGTGACATGCAATTATCTTGCCAGAGCTTCACCAAAACTACCCCTCCATGCAGCAGAACCGAGGCAGACTGATGTTACCAGAATATCCAACCCAACTCTCCAGTTTATATCCACTGTCCATTAACTCAGAACCCTAACGATAACGATTTTAAATATTCAAATAGTTGCTCAGATTTCAAGTCAGCTATGAGCATCACCAGGACTGACCCATAAATTGAACATGTGAATCAGCAACCTACTTCTCTGTATTATCAAAACTTCATTTTTACATATCCTTTGTCACTCAGATCATTTAAGGACTTAAGAACTGCAAACTAATAATCAAACTTGAGAAATTGTCCATGTCGTGAAAGGTGACTGAACAGACTCATAAATGCCACAATGAGAGAGATCTCCAAGGCTTGCAAGGAATTGTGGGGAATAAGCCAGTTGTTTGGGATAAGAAATCATTCACAGCAAGAAGATACAGCTTGAAGTTGAGGAGAAGTGTTCAGAGAGTTCTGGTAGCCTCTGATAGGGAAAAAAAAAAATAAAAATTGCCTTAGCAGTGCTAGAAAAGGCGTGACTTCCCATAGCTGGGGGGAATGCCTCCTCCCCCCAGTTCTTTCTTAAAATTTCAACTCTCTTCTCAAAACAGGGACGAAGCAATAGCAGAAAGAGGTGAAACCTTTAACTGCTCTCCTGCAGTGTTATAAAATCAGAATTGGAATTTGTGACTATTCCTTACCACTCCAGCTATCAATTTTCCTTAATTTGAACAATACTCCCATTGGATATGAGAAAATTATCTGCTTAAATATTCTCAGATGTACGTTACCTGTTCTGTGAGACATCAGGAAACACCAGATACATGGAGACAGGGCAGACTCCCAGTGCAAGACATCACTTTAACATGCAAATGGAAGTCAATGGGTTGCAGACCTCCTGTGTGAATTCCATCTGATCCTTCTCATTATACACATCCTCTTAAAGCCACTCCTGGCTTTAATCCACAGATTTTGTTCTCTTTAAACAGTTTCCAGGTCGCAATGGGAATTTCTCCCTTTAGCAAACATCTGAACTCCAGAGCACAAGCACGTTACCATCTCCAGCAAACTGCATCCATGCATCTCTGATCCAAACACATCAGCACCATTTACCTTGGGAATAAGAAGTTTCCTGGAAGTCAGGTTCCCCACTGGCTATGCACATGCTGGACCAGATGCTTGGATGCTGGCTCTGGACCTCCCTGATTCCTGGAAAACTGTCTTGTGGTGGCATGGTGGAAGACCACACACTGAGGTAACAGGCCTTTGAGTGATCAGGCCAATAGTTCTTACACATTCTTCAACATGAAGTTCTCTTCCCTTCTACAACCCTAGATGACACGTATAATGACATTCTTATTCTGTAGTTTAATACACTTTTGAATGCACAGATGACTAGTTTGCCCCCAAATCCTGTGACTACATAGCAGTGGCAGCATCCAAACCTGGTGGTCTCCAGGCATCTGTCCTAATCGCTGCAGTAGCAGCTTCACCACAGACACAAGCATATTGACAGAGCCCAAAAAAAAAATAGGCTTTGAAGCAAACTGTTACATGGTAATATTTATTGCATTGCAGTCTTAGCAATTTTAAATATAAACATTTATATCTGGAAAGCAGAATATTGCGAATTCAGTATTATTCAGTATGTTCATAGAAGCATCAACTTCCTAAGATAAAATATTTAGGAAGACAGAGAAGGAATTACAAATGAGTTACACTCTCATTTCTCAGCATTTGACCAAAACATGGTATTGCAGCTGTGAAACAGTTATTGAAGTCACCAAATCTGACCTTGAAGACAAGTAATTTCAAGTCTGAAGTGCGTCATTGTACCTGATGTCCTGCACATGCTTAGTGTGCAGACACAGGGCTAACAGTCAAGTGCCTGGAGAGGGCAGATGATCTACGTATCTGCGCTACCTGACAGATTGGAGTTTTAATAGCAACACTTAGCACTTGTATAGCACTCACCACTTCCCCAAAGCCTTGCGAGACAGGCAAGGGTGGCTCTCAGATGTGTTACAGCTGTGGAGCTTAAGGGAGAGGGAGGGAAGCGACTTGCCAAGGCCACTCAGTGAGCAAGTGGCAGTAGAGAGATCAGAACTTGTCAGCACCTGACCTCCAATCCCCATGTCAGTCTGGGAGGTCATGCTGCTCCCCCGTGGTTTGTTAAGTGAGTTTCATAGATGACTAATTAGTCAACAAATCCCAGTCCATGCAACTAAAGTGGATGCACACACCATTTGAAAGAGGTCAACGCAACTGCTCCCCTCACAATGCCCACTTTGGTTTTAAAGAAAGCAAACACTTCTCTCATTTTCTCATCTCAGAATGATCTGTCACACTGCACACACAATGACACAGCCGCACTTTGCTCTGAAGCGGTGGAAATCAGAAGCAATCACTACAGCAGTGGAAGCAGCTTTCATTTCTTTCCTGAGGGAGAGCACTGATCTTTTGAGAAGAAAAAAGGATGGATATGTTTTTACACAAACTGATCAAACTACTTTTCATTCTAAACGAATACAAGACTGACTGGAAGTCTCAGGTGTACTAATTTTCCTCAGCTAAGTCATCCAAGTGTACACTATGAAGCTAACAGCTAATAAAATAGTTATCCAAGAACATCAGAAGGCATTTTCCTTCCCTGACAGGCCTTCACTTCTACCAGCTAAGAGCAAGAGCACTTACAGTGACATCTAAAAGGACTTGTAAACACCATGAGACAAGCCATCTCTGATATTCCTCCACTAAATTAGTCCTTTCTCCTGCACCCCCAAGAAGCTAACAAGGATAACCAAGCCTCCTACCATCCCTGCCTCAAAAGGGGAAATTTGCTTACTTGTTTTTTCTCCCGCTGCGTTTCCTCTGCAAAATTTTAGAGACAGGATCAAACGTTTCAGTTATTAGGGGATGGAGTCTGGCAGAGACTCCCAGGGCACAGCTCACACGCTGTGAATGCTGCACTCGAGAATTGCCCCTTTCACCCACAGAGCAAATTATGCCAGTGCACAGGCTAAAAAGCAGCCTCCTATTTCAAGAAGTTATCACCAAGCAAAGTAATGCCTCTCTTTCCCTTTTTCTTTGCCTGCTTTTCCTTTTCAGCATGCCGTGAAAGCCTACAGCTGGGAAAATGTACTGAGAGGTACAAGTGATACTTACACTATTTTTTCCCATCACAAAAAGCCTTCATCAAGTGCACGGATCCTGCAGTGCCCACCTGGAGGAGGATCACACACTGCCTTGCCTCTCCACAAGTGGCCTCAGGAATTTTTTTCTGCCCAGGCTGCTAATGGGTGAAAAAGATGGTAGCAAAGGATGCTCCTAAATAGTAAGGCTTTTCTCCCCACACTTCTGCTATGTAGTAATTAATGCATTTTCCTGATGATACATTGACAACATGTCAGAAAAAGCTGTCATTTTAAAAAAAATTGTTTTTTCTTTCCAAGCAAGTTTTGACTGCTTTACTTACACCCAGCTGTTGCCAACTTCATCTTAGGTTGCAAGTCAGAATAGAAGACAAGACATGTAACCTGATGAAAATACTTGTTTCCTTCTAATGACAGTGGCTCCTAAAAGCACCTTTTAGATATGAAATTAACATTACCAGCAACGTGAACAGCATAGTACTTTTAAAAATAAGTTGTAATAATGTTTATCTGAAGGTGAGACACAGGCACTGCTGGAAAAAGGTCTGATCAAATTGAAGTTTCTAAATGAAAACTGGAGCGTATTCTTATCTTTTGGTCCAAGTATACCCTACGAGGGTGTTAATATTTTTGGTGAATTAAAAACTGAAGTTCAGCTTGGACTCTATCCTCCTCTGCTAGAGGTCTAGCTCATTAGCTAGAGGGATATTACTGAGCTTTTCAGTCTCTCCTGTTGAGTGCCTGCTCCTCTGTCCACCCAGTCAGATCTTACCACCATGCACGCTGCAGCATCTTGACAGTACCTCACAAATCCTTGTGCATGTCATCTTCTTATGGGCAAGGATGATAATGCCAAGAAAACTTTGCATGGAGCTAATGCTGTAGACATTAGGATTGTAAACTGGAGTTGCTTCTCCAGAAACTCTTCTTGTAAAGCTAGACTTGATACTCAATCTGCCAACTCAACTGCTCAACAATGCCTCTCTCAGCTCTGCTTTCTGTGCATGCTTAGCTCACTTTGAGTTTCGGTCTGTTTACACTCACCTACCATCGGCCTGAAACCTGGGAGTATTGGCTTTGAAATTACTTTCTCACTCTAGGAAGATCATCTTCCTTCACTAGAAGAAGGGAAGTGTTTCTTTACCATCTCTTCTTCCCGTTGTGGCTTCATACAGCTCCATTTGCACATCTTTATAATATCCTCAGGAAGAGATATTTTGGTTTGCAATACCCTAATTACAGTAAGAATCCCACGACTTCTGTAATACCTTAGTTTTTCAATATTATTTCTAGCAAGCGTTAGCAAAGACTGTCTTGGGATTGCTACAGTACAAGCTTCAAATTTTTAAGCCAATGTCAAGAGGTGAAAGCATGAACTGGAATCGCTCTGGGCTGCAGAAGGTGCATACTTCAGCATTTATGTTTTACACTTTGCAACGCAGGCAGGAGAGAAAATATCTTCATACACTTTGCAGTATTTTGCAGTTATGCTTTGAGGCAGACACTAACATAAAACTCAACAGCTTCTCCAGAAAGAGCTTGCCTGCCTGAAGGAATTACTGCACCATTGCTACTGCTGCTGCACTGCCTTTGAAAGGGTGGGTAGCAGAGCCTTCCAATTTTATTCAGTTCCAGAGCTTGCAGTTCAAGAAGGTGGTTATAATTCTGATTTGTTTAATCAAAGACAGGAAGCTTACCTGGAGATACACATCTTCAGAAATGTGTAGTTTCACGTGTTTTCTACATGAAAACACAGGAAGGGTGTTTTCAGTTTGTTGCCTTTGCTGCCTTTATGTTTTCTTTCAAGATTCTGGGTGAAATCATTGTTTCCATCTGTCTCATTTAGGCTAGTGCCAGTAAGCAACAGAAAGGGTAAGTGTGGACAGCATGTTGGAAAGAAAGTCAAATCCAACAAAAATCAGAAATCTTTTTTCTTGGACACCTCTTCACCCACAGTGATTCATGGGTGCAAGCAGGTGACTGCAGCAGCAAACTAGGAAACCCTAGCACTATAGAAAGGAAAATGTTAAAAAAAATAAAAATCAGTTTACTCCAACAGATCCAAGGTAAGTAATTCTTCTAACCAAATAATTCCAAAAGTCTGCAGAGAACAGTATGAAAATCAAGAACAGCCAAAGGCTATCTGGATGCAAAACTTGACATTCCTTAGCAAGGGGGAAAAAAACAGTGAGCAGTCAAGCCTACTCCTGCTGAGAGACCTTGCCCTGCTTCCAAATCCTACAGAAGGAAAAGCTGCAGCAGAAACAATGAATCCAGAGGCTGAAGGACAAGAAGCAGATGGAAAACAGCATTCACTGACTACTTCAGTAATCACCTGGTGAGGACATGCTAAGTACTTGTCTCTGTATCAGGAAAAAAACCCCAACTTCCAAGCAATTAACAAGCTGGACAAGTCAGTGGAGAGAAGGAACTACACCCTCACTTCTGACAAGCTCCTTTATTTCCTTTGGCCTTATCTAGCCCACTACCACAGCCCCCTGTGCTGAGCAGCACTCAGTAAAAACGAAGCCCCTGTGCAGAAGGGTTTTCCAAGAAACAACCCAAGCCCTGACACCCGTAGCTGAGGGTAAGGCTGCTGCTCTCAGCCCGACTCTCCCTACCAGCCTCCCTGCATCCCCACAGCATCACAAGGTTTTATGCTGTGGTTCCCTGAACAACCCATTCAGACTGTCTGCACAGGTCCCTAGAATTGTATCACCACACAAATAAAATAATCAGTCTTAAATTAACCATGAGACTTGGCTCCCTACTGAATTGTGCTGGCAATGAAAAGATAGATGATGTTACTATGAGCTCTATCTGTGATATCGCATTCCAAGACTATTGCATTACATCATTTCTGCAGCTGGCACCAAAAGATTGCAGAAGTTTCACATTTGCCTGCTATTTTAGAAATTATTCTAAAAAAAATCTCAAATTATCACAACACTTCTTCAAAGGTAGTTCAGAAAGCTGCTCTTTGCAGTAATTTGGTACCTCACCATAAACACACTTCAGGAATCACTGGTGAGCAGCAAGCTGAACAATGGCCCAGAAGTACTGAGCAATATGTGGATCCTTTCCAGAGAGCTCCTATTTGGCCCAAAGCTTTTTCAATCTCACACATCTCTCTGTTTCATAAGACTGCCTCCTACTCCTACTCTTCATTCTTTAGCATAATGACTTCAGGTGTCTACACTGACACTATCTTTGTGACACTGCAGCAATAGAGGACTGGCCAGGAGCAGACAGCTTTTTTGAACCAAGAACCTGGATTTTATGCTGAGTTTGGACAAGAAAAAACATGGAAAGAAATTACTAGAAACAATTAAAAAACCCAAAGCTCATTTCTTTCCAAGGGTTGTTTGGGTTTGTTTTTTTTTAAACAGATTTACATGAATACTTAAGTGAGGTAGAAGACTTCATTTCAGAACATCACATTCAATTTTATTTAAAGAGCAACTTTATCTGAAGTATTCAACATGCCAGTGACAGCACACAGACAGGATCATTTGCTTAGTCACAATCATGACGCTTGGAATATACAAAATTCATGAAACAGCATTTTGATAATGGGCTTAAAAAAGACACGATGTCAGAAAAAGGGAAGAGGAAGACATTTTGGAAGATCTGAAGTTGTAGAAGAGGCTGTATTTAGGAAGCAGCTTGAAAATAATGAGAGAGGTGGGTAGGGAAGTAGGAAACAAATGAAGAACCACGAAACAACCCATTAAATCTAAACTGGAAGAGAGAATTGTAACCAACTCCACAGATGAGACAACAATGACAGTAGAGGAGGAACAGTTTAATAATGAGGTAGAGCAAAAAAAGTAGACAGACTGTAGTTCTTAACTGGGTTTGTTGACTGAGGTGATGATTCTGGAAGAACGGGTCAGTGATGATATAAAAATCAAGGCACAAGCGCAAGTCTAAGCACCAGCATTTTTCAGAAAATGTACAAAAAGAAATTTGTAATGTGAACCAACAAACACCTGCAAGGTTTCATCAACTTCTGAGACTTCTGTGTAGCACAAGTAGCAACTAAGAACTTGGTGAAGTGTCCACTTACAAGGAAAGAAGTACAGCCACAGGACCATTCACGGTACTTGTCTCTTATTTAGTGGACAAGGCAGTATAAACTAGGCAGACAGAGAGAATTATGAATATGAGGTAAAGAAAAGCAAAAATTCAGTTAGATGTCATAGTACATAGGCCTGAGTGGAGAGGTGACATCCTTTGTTCAAGTATGAAGGAAAGAGAGAGGTCAAAACCCATAGTCCTTGGCATGAACGGAAGAGACAGAGATAAGCAAGTGAAGCAACTGAAATGAAATAAATAATAAACTGAAATAAGAACAGTGAGAAAGCAGAGGGGAAAAAACAACCCACAACCAAAAACATAATGAAGAAAAATATTCACTTGCAATAAAAGCTGCTGAGAGGCCAGGAGCAGAAATAAGCCCCTTGTTTGTAGCTTCACATTTCTAATAATTTGTGAGGGTTCTGTTTAGTTGGCAACCACATAGAAAGCCAAGCAGGAAAGGTTCAGAAAGCCAGGACAATTACAGGTGAATAGAACAATCTTCCTAAACCAGAGTTTAGAATGATCTGAGAAGACAAAGTACTGACCGGAGAAGGAAGGGGAGAAAAATAAACAAGAGGAAGAACTGGAAGAACTGCAGATGAACACAAGCAAGAACAGCACAAAAGGAAAGGAAACAAGAACCTCCAAGAGAAGAATCTTTTCAGCGCCTAGTCTCAGTTCATAGTAGGAAAGGACTGCAGCAATAAAGCTATGTATAATAGGAAACTGTTGATATACTTTCCTTTTTTTTTCTTTTCCCTTTTTCACTCTTGATGAAACTGTTTTGCCCCAACAGTATTTTTTGTTCTGAGGCACTTCTGTCCCAGGCTGAACTTGGGTTTGCAGCTCAGTGGCTGAGCTGATCAGCCATCCAAGCTCTATGTCATCTGAAGTGCTGACATAAAAGTTTCAGGCTCCCCCAGAGGCATACAGCTGCTTTGTGTGTCCAGGAACTCCTGCTGAATGATTTCTGTAAGTCACCCAAACACCAGACAACAGGCGAGCAGTACGCTGCATTCGCAGCAACAGGAACATATGTCACCAAGAGAACAGTCACTCAGCCAGAGGAATTACAACCTCTATATAAACACAAGACCTGCTACAAAGCAATTTCTCAACTTCATGCAAAGCATAAGGGTAGTTAAGATGAATACAGGAATAGCAGTGTGAAATCTAGTGTCCTCTGACAATTAAGGGAATAGACTAGGTAAGCTTCATTTACCCTCAAACATCTGCTTGTAGCTCTCTTGGAAAGCAGTTTATACCCACAGAAGTCCAGTCTGATCAATAGTAGCTTAACAACCTTGCTAAAATAACACTACTGATAAGCTGTGTTCGACTTTTATACTTCAGACCACATTTAGGCATACCTCCAAAGCTCAGTTCAACTGGAATCAAATGATGCATCACTCCATGGATAGGAAGGTCCCATGGAAGATTTCTGCTCCAAGAGAACTGCTGAAGACACAGCACCTCTAGTTTCAACAGAGGGAACTTGAAAGGTGCTTGGATACTGTACAGTTGTGCTCACCAAAACCACTTAAATCTGAGAAGAAAAATGACATCTTTGCAAACCTCACTATTACACTAAGTAGCAAATGGGTGAAAGATAAAAGTACAACTTTCCATCTGCATCCATAACATTCACAGATAAACTCCAAATGTGGAGGTCCCTGGATCAGCTACATCTGCTGCTCGCTGGTGACACAGGGCTAAAGCACAGAATTACAAATGAAAGTCTAAGCTTTGATACTGAAAACAAATTAATGTCCTGCCATCGTTCACAGAAAAGTTTTCAGTTCAGAGGTTTTCTATCACACAGGGCACTACAGGGCGAACTATGAAGAGGCTAACAGCCATCAGTATTATGTCATTCCACCTTTTTACAATTTCAAACTGACTGTCACAATTACGTCCGGAAAAGAAAACACCCATGGAACAGCAGCAGATAAACTGTTGGTTTCATCAGCAATCTTCTCTTGAGATTATTCAGAACATGCAAAATAGCATTTGTGATTCATTTCAGGTGGAGATCTAATTTTAAGCACCTTAAATGTGTGCCACCATCACCTATAACTGAGTACTGCAAAATTCTCTTCCAATTCTCTCCATTTAGCTTCTTTTTAAGGAGCAGTGGGATCCGTGCTTACCTCCCTCATCTTACAGCAACAACTGCATTGCTGATCTTGTCCTGAGACCCCCGCCAAGGAGGCTGCTTTGGCATCAAGCTCAGGATGCTCCAGCTATAATTATTTTCCCTACCTTGTTATGGCCACAGGAAACCAGTCACAGAACCATCATACATAATGAGAACGCTAATTAGCAATGAGAGCTGCAGCGGCACTTCATGCTACCAAATAAATACACTGACAAAGGCTCAGCCAAGTCAATGTGCTAAATGGACAAGCAAGACATTCTCTCCTCGAATAAAAATCTGGTTTATGTGGCGTGTGAACACCTGTTGATAATCCACTTTGGGCCGCCTCTTTTTCCGTGACTGGCTTCTTGCACAGGTACCACCAGCACTGGCACCCTCTGTGTGGGCAGTCCTGCTGCCCACATCAGCTTCACCTCTGGCAGCCAGATGCAAACTGTCACCTGGCAACTTTTCTCCAGCTCTGCCCAAGCACTTCTGCCTCTCGAGCTCATCTTCTGCTCTCCCTCGTCCTGATCCGACCTTCAGTCCCAGTGTCTGAGAGTCATTTGTCAAGGCTAGCTCCTTGGAGACAGTCTTTGAGTCAGCTCCCTTCTTTAACGAGGAATCCTGCAGTTTGAGTCTGTCAAACAGCTGTAAAAGAACATTTGTATATATGACCACATTCATAAAACAAGAGGGGCTGCTTCTTCAGCATTTCTACGCCGTACACGTGTATACAATCCAAAATCAGAGCTCACAAGACACAATTAGTGAAGAATCTTTACCAGCAATAAAGACTATGCTCTCTTTGCAAAGCCACACAGTGACATAAGGTGAATGGATATCCTGCATGTGCATGAGTGTCTTCACGTGAGCAGTGAGGAATTTAATGTGCAGAGCAATACTGATGTGCAGTAGCATTTAGCTTTGTTCAGGAACAACAGAAAGCTGCCAAGTTGCTCCATTAGTGCACTTTCCCCAGCACTCTTTTAATGTTGTCAGGTAGTATTAAAAAGATTTCCATCCCTGTGTGCTCAGGCAGGACATGAATCCCTAAGATAGGGGCCTCAGTGTATACTGAGAAAATGATGGACCTTTCGTGTTCCCCAAAACAAACTAAAAGATGCCATGTGGATATTCTGGGAGGTGTGCAGACTACAAACAATAGAAAAATAATAACAGCTAGAGCAGCAGATCCAAAGCATTGTATGAACTCATTAATAATACATGGTGCTGAAACTGGAGAAGAAACTGCTTTTACTGTGGCAGCAGGCAAGCTTCTATGAAATACTGACAAACAAAAAGGATTCTCTGTTAGCCTGTCTCTTCCCAGAAACAGGAGGGAAAGCCAGTCCCTGTGAGAGTGGGTTGAAGGAACAATGACAAGTTAATCATTTTTAACTCATCTTTAAAAAAGGAAGGGTGGGATCTATCAGAAAACAGATTTAAATGGCAGGAATTTGAAAGCAGATTCCTCATAATGAAACGGTTTAAAAGTTTTTGTGATGTTTCTCTGATGTTCCAAAGGCCCAGAGCTACGCCATTCACCAGGCACAGCCCTGTCACAATTTTTTTTTAACTTCATTGTTCATCTATCATCTCTTCAGTTCTCAACTTCATAAACATCATTTTTAGCAGCTGAATCCTACAGAGTGCCTTGTTTTGAAGCAACATGCAAAATCTTGGGCTTCCCAGTACCTAGACTAGAAGACCAAGTGACTAAACTGATGAACAGTTTCATTGGCTGGAGACAAGTACTGTCGCTCCATGAACACTAGTACCAGAGTTCTGCACTGCCAAACCTGGCAGGACAAAAGTTGACCAGATCAGTCAGGGGTGCAAAAACCGCATGAAATAAATAAAAAAACACAGAGTGAGCTTATAGAAGGTCAGCAAACTGCACTAAGCTGTGACAGCAACTGTGATTGCTATTAGGAAGTCTGATGTTGAACTTCTAAGTACTTTCAAAAAAGGTCAGAAAATCATTCTATTTTTTGCTCCCCTAGTTCAAATTATTTTAGAGTCATCTGTAATAAAGGAGGTAAAATATTTCGAATGTAAATATAGTTTTGCAATCATTGCTCCTCCTCTACTACTTGGAAAAAGGAGATACTAATAAAAAAAGGGGAAACTGGAGTCAGTTACCTACCCGGGTCAGTGTGAGCTGTGGCTCTGCGTAGAAAGCTTTGCCCATTACTGGTTTCCGGTATGTCTCATCCACGTCTGTCAGGGCCTAGAAAAAGACAAAAGAAACTGAAAGGTCAAAATTAAAAGACAACATGAGGAAGTTCTGGATCAGCTTTGTGTCACTATGAAATTTTGTTCTATCTGACAGAAAATCCATTCTAGGAACAAGCTGTGCTTTGGAGCTGGTTTCTCCATCATTCAAGTCATACCAAATGAGGTATAAAAGCAACAGCAAAACCAAACATCCATTCTGCATTACTTGCAAAATCTTTGTGAGCCTTGCCTGAAAACTTCTTCACTGTTGCCCACCCTCCTCCATTGCCATTTTCAAACTTTTCACAGCCCCAGACTCACAGACATTTAAGAGCTGCTTTTCCATCCACTGTCTTTAAGATTTTCATGAGGTAGAACACAGGAAAAAGCTTTTGTTAAAGAGACGTGGCTACCACTATATGAAGATTGGGTTTTGCAGAGAAAGCTTTGGAAGCCTCTCATATTCCACCTTTCTGGGTTCTTATACAAAACCTGTGAAGAGGCTGGAAACTTTTCAAAGCTTCTCTCTCACCTAAAACCTCTTGAAGATGTCTGGGCACTCTCAAATATACCAATCCAACACTAAGCACCGCTTACATCTGAAAGCCAGCACTCAGTGCCAGAGCAGATGGACTTTATGAACCACAGTACCACATTAATCTTCTCAAAATGTAGTTTGCTTATACCTCCTCCAAATTACAAGTTTTCAATACAGCAGCTATAAATCAAGGGCTGGAACAATAATTACCATATTCCAGAACTTGTCAAATGCAACCAAAAACCCTGTGCAGACTCCACGAAGCCCTTTGAAAGTACGGATATGGACATTGATTTTCACACCGTCTCGGACACAGCGATGAAGTTCCCCCAGTGGGCTGCCTTCATGGACTAAAATGAAAAAAAACCCATGTTTAGTCTTCAACAAGATACAGATATAGAGTAGGTTTCTACATATTACATATGTAGAAGTACAGCAGATCTCAGTACAACACTTGTCTTCACAGCAGAAGAAATAAGAAGCCCCAGAGCACTGTAACACACTGCGGATCTAATTACTAGACCACCAAAACTCTTCATACAGAAGGCACAGCAAAGACTTCAGAAAATATGAAGGTTTTGCTTTACACAACCCACAGCCAAATCAGCCTTAGCCGAAAATCTTTTTGCTACATTTCAAAACCAAAGTAATGCTAATCTTAAATAAACATGGTTCAGAGGGAACACAAAGCTCATGGAGGCAGAGAGAGTTTAGCAGGAAAGACAAATGCCTAGTCAAGTCTTCTGCAGATTAGTTACCATCTGTTAATGAAGCATTGCACCAGATGTGCTCCTTTTCTTTACAAGATTTCTGATACAATGACTGACCCAAAATTCTTCAACTAACTAAACGGGATCAGTTTAAATTGATGAAAATGTATTGTTTCAGTTAAACTTTCAGTAGCCAGCTGGACATCCTTCAAAGATGTGCAAGACTTTGTCAAAGAAATAAAATGACTACAAGAAGCAGCCACCAATAAAAACATGTTAAACCACTGACCAATAATGCTTTCAGTCAGGGCAAAGCCAAAGGAATTCAGTGAAACATCCATCTTACAAACAAGCCTTATCTGCACACTAGAAATCTTTGCAGGTGTAAATTATCTAGAGGGGTTGATATTATTTACTTCACAACTTCCACCCATGCCATGGTGAAGCCATTTCAGTGATAAATTACAGCTACCCATTTACTTGTGCAACACAGCCCCAGGGTTGCTCTACAATTCCTACTAAGAGTCGGGGAAAAGTATCAGTCTAAAATATCACACAATTCTTCATATTAACGAAATATCCAAGTCAGATATGATCTCTTGCCTTATGCTTTAGGGACTACGTATTCAAGGTTTGACTGCACACTAGAAAATGCGTCCTGTGAATGTGAAATGTTCCCATATGACGGCTGACCTGCAGTATTTGGCTGCAGGGTAACTCTTCACTACAGCAGAAAATCTAAAGCAGTTTCCTCTGAATTAACCTAATCACATGAGATCCATTGTCTCCTTGACAGCCTTCTCCAGCTGGATAGCTGGAGAAAACTGCTTTCACACAGAGCATAAGCTGCCCAGTACCTCCCACCTTTGCTTATGGGAGTCTTTTCATGAGTCTCTGCAGCCGAGTTGATGGTGAACTTATGTTCTGATTTCACAGGTGCACCACAGGAATCACAGATGACACCATCACTATTGATGCTTTTAGTCAGATTACAGGATTTTTTTCTTACCAACCTTGAGAATTTACAAGATCATTTTAGATTTAGATTTATTTTTAGATTCTGGATTCCAATGTTCCCTTTATGAACTTTATCTACAACTTTTTATAAACATCCAAATACAATCTTTATTTCCAACTGTGCCTTTGCTTCATCAGGGCAAACCTCCAGCTTCACCTGATCAAAAGGGCAGAACACCTCATCCAAAAACCTTTCCACAATATGACAGCTTCTTCTTGAAAAAAAAAACAGCAACGCAAGGGATGTTTTTGCAGCGTTCCTCTTCTGCAAGCACCAGAGCCTGCAATGACCATGCTCTGCATGCAGCTACATTTGCCTGTGACTTTTGATGCTGTCAGGTACCAGCATTAAAAATTTTTCAATTCATAGGGAAAAGAGTTATCTAGCTGGTTTTGTACTCAAATTCCAATCCCTATTTGTATAAAATAAGCACATGCTTAATACCAGGATTCTGAAGAATAACTAGAAAACTACTCTAAGCTAGAGGGCAAGGACCCTAGGAGGGAGAAAATAAAAGATCCAAACTCTGGTTAAATTCAAGTCCCTGTCCTCAGGGTAGACTTTAGTAAGAGGCACGATTAAAAAAAGAACAAACAAACAACAAAACACAAGAGCAAAGCAAGTTAGAATAGCTGAAGTAACTCAGAAAACCATCAAATGCCTTTCTAACCACTCTGTGGTAACCACTTACAAATGAGTTCCCTGCACCTTGGTACATGCAAAGTAGTTAGAAATAACTGCTTCTGAACTGATACAAAACAGGCACTGCTAAAGTAGCTTCCTTCTTACTTTTATGGCTACATCTGAAATCATCCCTCGCGACAAGTAAAACTTTAGCTCCATTTTACACTTCTGACCCACTGACTTTAAGGAACACATCCTATCTTGTCACAGCTACCTGGGAGCACAGCATCACAACTGGGAGGGTGCAGCAAACCATGTATCACAGTTACTTTTAGGGGAGCCACCACCTTAGACTCCAAGGTTCAAACGCTGGCCCCTCTCGTGGTGCAGACGGGGATCACTTAAAGGGAAAGCAGAAAATTTTGGCTATGAATTATTCTTAAAACTCTCCAGACTGCCAAATAACAATTTTTATGCCAGTTGTGCCAGTCTTCTTCAAAGACTCATCTGTCCAGCCTTAGATGTGTGGATATTAAATACATGCTCTTAACAGAAGTATGGAATTTATTTACTAGACCACCACTGATGTTAACTTTTACAGAGGTTTTCTTTTCAATTTCCATCACAGTAATCCAAATACAGATACTTTAAGATTTACTATTTAATGTCAGTTCTTTTGGAAATCCTACACTGACAGAACCTCTGCATTTGTACAGAACTCTGACATGGTGTTTTGGATGATGCAGCACCTATGGCAATGAATATATTATGTTTTGGTGTCTAAGCAAGAAAAAAGTTCTGCTTTGAGCATTCAGAATTGAGCATTTGGGGCTTTGCCTTTTTATAAAAAGAACATTAAGGTGATGCTGGCAATTAGAAGAGATACTTTGATTTCTAGAACCTCTCAGTTTTAAGTAGGTGCATTAAAGTTACATCTCACTTGATAGCAATGCAATGCAATTTGTGCAGGTGCACAAGTTGCACCCCTCATGTTTATGGGCTACTATTTTGACTGCACACATAAATCTATACATGAAACTTGTGTCGTCATCATGGCTGATTAATTTAGCAGCATCACACCTGCCTCCCATCTAAACCCACTGCTCTACCATCCCATTACTGGAAATGCCAGCGCTGTGTTTATGCCCCCAGGATGTAGTTGGTAACCAAGACACAGCAGTGTGCCACAGACTCATGCTGTGGTTACGCTTTAACCACGAGCTGCCCAGGCTCAAATCTGATTCTTGGTTTAAAAAGAGTACTTTTAAAAGAAAAGCAGTTTCTCATCCTTTTTTCCTTGAAATCATGAGGATGAACATAATCATCCAAACAACCGATGAGGCTGTCACCATAAAAAAACCGGTGTCACCTCTGAGTAAGCAGGTCTGTGAAACGCACCCTTCCTTTCTGCGCGCAATGTTCACCTCGCAGCCAAGTAGCATTTTCCACCCAAAATTCATCATTTCCCCCTCCGAGCCACCCACCGTCACCCAACTGCTTCCTTCAGCCGCTGCTCTCTTCCACCCTCCAAACTCCCTCCCAGCTCCACGGCACCGGCCTGCATCCCTCCACCCCGCCATGGCCCCCACAGCCTTCCCTTCCCTCACCCCGCACTCCAGCGCGGGCCCAGCCCACGCCCTCACACCCTCCGCCATCATGCTCCTACCCCGGGCTGCGCCCTCAGCCCTCACTCCAGCCCCAGCACCTGCCGCCTCTCCCCACCTCC
>VYZX01021996.1:200075-326190 GCA_013401335.1 Brachypteracias leptosomus | reverse complement strand
CCGGCGCCGCCGCGGCTGCGGCTCGGGGCCCGCGTTGACCATGAGACTGCGGAGGCGCTGGATGCGCTCGGGGTCGNCCGGCGGCGGGGCGGACGCCGCTGCTCCGCGCCTCCCGAAGGCCCCTCGTCCTCCTCCATGCCGGGCTGCGGGCAGCGGCCCGGCCCGGCGCCACTAGGGGCCGCTGCCGCCCGGCCACGAACAACCGCGGGCCCGCAAACTCCGCAGGTTTCGGGCTGCACCGCCCAGGACCGGCCCGAAGGGCGGAGCTGCCCCCGCCCCGGTGTGGGCCGGGAAAGCACAGACGCCCCGGGCTTACTGCGGTGTTGGTCCGAGCTCCATCCGCAGCTAACGCCCTAGTGCGGTTCTACCTCTGGTCTCTGTACTGGGGCTTCCCTCTGCAGCCCCCCCAGAGCCCCTCGGCTATTCCGGGGGTGCTCCCCCGAGCAGGGAGCAAACGCCACCTGCCCCAGGCAATGAAATGGCACCTGGGTAAAAGGTGTTTGGGATTAATTTGCATTTTAATCCATAAAAAGCTTTACAATGCAGAAACATTTCTCCGAAGCAAGGTAATGCGCATTAATGTTGCAGGGTGGTTTTACTGTAAGATTCACCAACTACCATTTATCTTTCATAACTGATTTCTCTATGTTCAATGCTTCTTGTTATGACAATGCAACATCAGCCAGAGGTTGCAGACCAGCTTCAGGGGAAATACCTATTTCTTCACTGGTCACAGTAGAGGACTTCTGCAGCTACAGCAATACCTGTAAGCACAGGCATAGGACACAGGTCGAGCTGTGTGTGCCACTGACACCAGCCTGCTTCTTGAACCTAGGGAAGATTTTCCCTACAGCTATGAAGTCATATATATGGCTTGATGCTTGAGCACCACAGGGAGTTTATTTATATAGCTTTTATATTAACACAAATTAAAGGCCATGGCACGTCTGTGAGCACCTGGGGAGGGGTCTGCAAGTGCCCTGGTATGGGAGGGCAAATGAGTGGGGTCCACCGTCACCTCGAGGCTGGCAAGCAAGGGGGTATGTGCCATCGCCTTTCAGGGGTTTTGTGATGCCATGGCTGGGGTTTAGGCCCAGGGAGTTGCGGCCAGAAGCCACCACTGCAGAGGGAACCACTGGTACAGCCCCCGCTGGGAGCGGCCAGGAGCCCAGAGCAGCAGACAGTCCTTCACTTACATCCCTGCTGAGAGCACAGGAGCAGCATATTCTCCCAAGAATTTCCCCCAAGATTTCCCGAGCACCTGAGAATTGGGATTGTTTAGCTTGGAGGAGGATGAGAAGAGACCTCATTGCTCTCTACAATTACCTAAAAGGAGGTTGTAGTGAGACTGGTGGTGGTCTCTTCTCCCAAGTAAATAACGACAGGACAAGAAGTAATGGCCCCAAGTTGCACCAGGGAAGGTTTAGATTGGATATTATGAGGAAGTTCTTTACTGAAAGAGCGGTTAGGCACTGAAACAGACTGCCCAGGAAGGTGGTGGAGTCACCATCCCTGGAGGTGTTCAAAAACCAAGTAGATGTGGTGCTTTGGGATATAGTCTAGGGGTCAGAGAGATGTTGGAATGAAGGTTGGACTTGATGATCCTAGAGGTCTTTTCCAACCTAAGTGATTCTATAAAATACTTCTGCTCTGGGAGGTTGTGTGATTTAACTGTTTTGACAACAGGTCTTAACTGATAGTATTAACTTTTGTTCTAAACCAGAACAAAACTGCATAGAGCAGGCAACACATGCTCCTTCCTTCCCTCTCACTGATAAGTACTGTCAGGACTGTGTCATCCCCAGGAAAATCAGAGAACAGCAACACAAGTTCTTGTTAGCACCCTTTCTGCAGGCACCAGGAGTGTTCCCTGCATTGCTACCTTCGCTCGACTGCACAGCAAGAGACGGGTTACTTCCCAGAGCACAGTGTCTACCCATGTCCTAACAGAATTCAACTCTGTATTGTATCTTTATTAACTTTGCTGTTTTGGAACTTTCATCAATTACTAGTAAAAGTCCCAGGAATGAGAAAGGCCAAGTAATAAACACAGCAGGAAATAAATTAATTTTTTTTAAATTATTTTTAAGAAGTATAAAAATCATATACATTTGACAGAACGTTTAAAAATCTGTCATAGGACACTGCTGGACTACCCCCTTTCCTTTCCCTAAGAATCAGAGACGTTAGGTAGTTGAACAGTTTGTCACTAACCTGACTAAATACATGGGCCTTGAAATTTAATACTACATGCCAATGGAAGTATTGCAGTCCATCTCAGTTGAAATGAAAATAAAAAAAATTATTTTCTCCTCTGCTTTTACCTGTTCAAATATGCAAGCTTTAGTTCAGTAAATTACCTTATGGCTTAAATGCTATAAGAATTCATGAAATTTCTATATACTTTTTCTACAGGCATGTATGAGGAAGGAGCAGTCTTGATTCATGATGAGTTCTCAACAGTCAAAATATATAATATGATTTAGGTTTTCCATGTTATTCCTTGTATGTCAGACAACATACTGGTCTCTTTTTCAGGCAACAACAGTGCTAAAACCAACGCAGCTGCTGAAAAGGGTTACAGGTTAAACTGCCAGCCACCATTCATAGCCCTCACTTGCCAACAACCCAAACTACCAGATGTACTCAGAGGTATCAACTGTCATCAGCCAGAATCTCAGGATATTCCTCCCAGAACTGGTCCCCAATAATGTCACAGTGCAGGGGAACAACTTTAGTCCTAGTCCGGGTCACTTCAACTTCCTTTTCTTCTGCTTCCTTTGGCAGTTTTATTTTCTTAGTCATGACTTCATTTATCTGAAAATACAGTTGACACATCAGCAGACATGTGAGAGGCCAGAGAGGATTCACAAATGGACAAGAAACAAAGCTACAAGAGCAACTATCAACCCTATAGCGTAAGAACATAGTACAGAATTTGAACATTGCACCTTTCGAAAGACACTCTATTCTTAATTCAAAGACTAACACATGAGCAGTTGAAACTGCATGACATCACATGACATGAAGAAATTATCTGCAAATTGACATAACTAATTGCAAGTATTCTTGAATAAAGCACAGTATTTAATTTGGAGCTATATAAGGCAAATGGGAAGCCTTGTAAATGTCTACCGTTATCAATTAAAAACTATGCATAAGGAACAAGTGGAACATGTTTCTAGGTGGGAGCTGCCATATGTTCCCATTAGTTCAAAGGAAGTAATAGAAATTGTTGCCCAAAACTTAAATAAAAAAGAAAATAAAGGATTAATTTTTTTAATGTATACAAGACAAAAGGCTGAGCAAGGTATAGAGAACTTTTCACATAGACAGATGTGGTCCAGATCACACAAAACACACATATTTCTAGTTAAGATCTCCCAGTACAGAAGGACACTTAAGGCCATAAACATTTCTGATTTTCTGAGGTCTCATCTCATACAAAACATATACCTTACTACAGCCTATCTGCCATAGCACACCAATTTAAAATATGAGCGTGAAGCAAGTGATAATGTAGTTTTTTACCTTCTGCCATATTAGGACAGTTCCTTTTCTATACATCAAAGGTTCATTGTTGTAGTTGATGTTGAACTCAGAAAATAAGATTTCATTCTTATCTCCAGCCAAAGTGCCCTGAGAGGAAATGAAAATATCAATCAAAATACAACACTCTGATGTTGCCAGTTAAACAGCCGCATTCAGAAGAATGTAAGTTGGTTCAGGACCTAAGGGCTACAAATCAAATTGTGCAGGATATCCACCTGGCAGTGACAAATCCATAAGACGTGTTCTTTCCCCAGCCGCTAGCAGCCAGGAGTCAGGATCTGTTTGTTTTTGAATGGGAAAGCCCAAAGACTGGCAGGAAAACTCAACTGTGCTGGACAGTATTACTGCAAGAATAGCCCCATGACCTTGGGAAATCGATTGACCAAAGAATTAGAAGACTGACAAAAGATGCATGAAAGTATCACCTTGCTGCAGTAGGTAGATGATGTACTGCTGGAAAGACAGGCCCATGGAAGGTGCGGACTGGGACTTGTTTGTGGCTCAAGGATCCCCAGTCAAATGCAGGCCAACGATCCAACAATTATTAAAAGCAATTAATTTACCTAAACTGGTGGCAATCATGCACTGTAGAGCACATCAATTCTGAAGTAATCCAGTGCACATGGGAAACTGGCAGATAAAGCTGCGAAAGAAGCAGCCAGTTTTGCCAGAAAGGGTCCAGAGGCTGGGACCCAAGAGTCCACGGTATACACCGGAAGAGAACCAATGGGCAAATCGACTAAAGGCAAATAAAACCCCAGCTGGATGGTGGTGACTCCTTCACATCAAGCAATAGTTACACAGGAAATACCACAGAAGGGACAGGGAACCACTATTAACTCAATCCTGCTACTGTACTTCATGCATATGGATACTGGACATTCGTATGACATTTCTAAGATTTCTGAACTTGCTAATTAAGAAGCTAAAATCCTGCCAGCATTTGACAAAAAATACATTATTTGCTAATCATATTAACATCTGTACAATTCAAGAAGTTGTTGAACCTACACCTACAGGATTGTTACAGTGAGAGCAGACAAGCCAGCTGGTGCTGCTGTGTAGGCAAGACACAGCTTTGCAAATCTGAACTTCTTTGTAGCTGGAAAAAAAACATGACCTCCAGAGACTCTTACCTGGAGTCTATCCTGTGCTTGCACTGGTGTCAAACCACTTCGCTGTACAAGCATCCAAAATGCTGTATTATAAAGGTTATTAATATGGCCTACAGAGAAAGAGAAAATAGAGAAAGAGTACTTACCAAATCTGAGTGACTACTCAGAATAAACAACTTTATTTCCAGAGTTGTATCCAAGAAACAGCCAAGAACAAAGGGGAATTAATAGTATGAGTTGCTAGGGAAGATAACAGTCTTTCTAATCCATTTTTAAGGTACTGCATATCATAAGAATGAGTAGAACATAGATTTCATTATAGCTCTGAGGGTGAAGGGTGTTTACGTGTAACGTCGGTTACCTGCATTTGAGCAATAGGGACTAGGTACTAACATAAGCCTGGAAAGTAAATGCATTGGTCTGTTCTAGCACAGACTATACAGCACTTTTGATTGCTACGTGGTGTGAATTTGAACATTCACACCTCTTCATTAAAATAGATTATCTTGGCTAAACAAACCTGGAACATAAAAGATAGTGATTTAATTCTATTAACTCTAGTATTTCCTGTGCTGAACTCACTCTCAGGATGCAACAAATATAGTTGTAGCCTGAAGACTTAGAATTTCAGCCAGTATTTCTGTATCCATGCAAAACCCAAACAAATTCTGTGATTACCTAAAACTACCCCCCTACCTGCTGTTCCTTCACCAATACCTATATATACAAATTCACTGGCAGTAACAGCATTTCTAGTCAGAGGAAGAGAACTCAACTGCACAAATCTCCATTTTCTAGAAACGCTTACAATCTGCTTGTCTCCAGCTGAGGTAGTCCTTTAAATTTTGGTTGCTGGGATACAACACGATTCGTCCATCAAATCCTGGTGGATACAGAAGCTGCTGGTCCTTAAAGTAATCTTTCCAATAGAAAACGTAACTTGAGGCAAACTGGGAGACCACATGAGTCATGAACTTACTTGCAAACACAAAGCAAAAAGAAAAAGAAATACATTAACGTGATTATAAATCTGTGGTAATCTGAGGTATCAGTAGCAGTAATTCTGGTGGAGGGCAGCATTTCTTAAAAATGGCTTAACAGATAAGCAATGCCACAGTCTTTTGGAGGAAGTACTGAGAATCAAGTAAAAGAGTTTGGAAAAAGTAACATTTTATTTAAAATGTTTGTTCTAACAATGTTTGTTTATCAAAACAACTTAGTTCTTTAAAAAACTATGTATCACTGAACATACCTTCCTTGAACAATCACATGCACAGTTAAGAAGAACCTGAACGAACTGCAGTGTGTGCACCCAAACACAGCCCTACTCCTAATCTGTGTGCAAATAGAGGGAAATCTGAAGAAGACTGGAGAGCTCACTCCAGTATCAAAGCAGCTGTTACCTTGCTCTTCTTTTAAACCATCTACTCTTCTTTTTGAAAACAAAGCTATATTCATCACTCTGTCCATAAGCAATAGCAATATCCTCCAATTCTTGCATCACTGTCTGGGCACACTTGGTCATCAGATGAAGAGCACGGTCATCATTTGGCTTTTTGAACTCATGCTGCTCAGAAAACCTTCAAAGCAAAAAAGGCTGAATAAGAATCCCTTTAAAACTTACTAAAAATGCTAAACCATTCATTTTCCCAATATTTGTTTTCTGTGAATACTGATTTCCAGAATCACAGAATTCCCTCCAGGCATGAAAAACAGTAATGAAAAAAACTGAGAGAACTGTGCTCTCTTTAATTCAATTTACCCAAACACTAATAAATATCCCCGTGTACCAGTTGCTGTCCCTTCCCCAGCACACCCAAGGCACTGGTACATTGCTTCCCCACCACCCTGCCACAGGCCCAGCTCTGAAGCTGCTCGTGACCCTTGCAGACAACACCCCAGTAGTAACTCCGTGCCCTGGAGAGGCAGAGTGAAGGGTTCATGAGGATTAGGGGGGAAAGGATTTGTAACCTCGGCACCTGCGGAGGCCGGGCAGGGAACAGCCGAGGGGCACCCACGGGGTCCCTCTTCTCGGCACAGCAAACCCGAACCCGCTGCACCTTTAGGCCGCAGAAACTCCCGCCCACAGGCCGCCGCACCCCCGCCCCGTCCTTCCGCCCGCTGAGCCGTCGCCATAGCGACCACATCGCTACAAACGCCCCGGCCACTAGCCGCCTGCCCGGCCTTCACCTGTGGAAGTTGCGGCCGTCCAGCCGGACCACTATCCAGCAGTTGGGCAGGCAGGTGTCGTCCGCCTCGAAGTCCCGCACGTACTCGAACTTGCTTTTCGCCATGGAGAGGCGGCGGCGGCCGCGCACACAGCCCGCCCCACGCCCGCTCCCCGCAGAGATGGCCGACACCGCCCTCCAGCACCCCAGCATGACCAGAGCGGAAGCGGAAGCGACGAGCGCCCTCCGGAAGAAGGGGGAACCTCTCTATGGTTTCAGCCGGGCCCGGTGGCGGGTGGGCGGGGCGGGAGGAAGCGAGAATGGCGAGGCTGGCGCGCTGCGCACCCGCCAGCGGTCNTGGCGCAACGGCCGCGGGCGGCGAGCGGCCGGGCGGGATGGAGCGGGGAGCGGTGCAGCGCCCTCTCCGGGCCAGGCCTCCCACGAAGCCGCCTTCCGGCCCCCGCCGCATCCCTCCGCCGCCCGCCCCTCAGGAGGAGGCCAGGGCCGCCCTCGGCGTGCGTCACATCAAAGTCGAGCCCGGCCCGCAAGAGAGAGACCTCCCGGGCTGCCGCGGGGACAGCAGGGAGTCGGGGGTCCGGGCCAGGTGCGCCCCAGCTCCGGAGGCGGGCAAAAAGGATGCCCGCGGCTTCACCAAGAGAGAAGGGGACTGCGAAAGGGGAGGCGCAGAAAGCCAGAACAAGGGGGAGGTGCTGGAGAAGAGGGGGAATGGGAAGGAGCCCCGGGCAGGAGGTGCTGTCAGAGTGCAGCTGCCTGACGTGGCCTTTGAGACCTGCAGGGTGAAGACGGAGGTGGAGGATGCCCCGGCTGGCTCCCAGTGTGGGCCCGCTCATGCCAGCACTGATGGCCGCAAGGTGCAGCAGCCTGAGGGGCTCGGGGTCCTCCCTGAAGATCGGAAGATCCCTGTTGTGTTTCAGCCCTTACCTCCTGGAACCCGCATACAGGTCCACGGCCCGCTGCCGCCGGAGCTGGTGCCGGTAAAACAAGAGCCGCTTAAAATACAGCCTTTACCAGAGCCTTCAGTAAAGATTGAAACTAGAAATGTACCCTTCACAGTACTGCCCTCCGACTCAGGTATTATGTTCAGTAAGTGGCACACAGTTAACAGGTTATCGGATAGGAGAATACAAATGGAAAGGTCATGTTAGAGAACCATCCCTTTGCATAGACTGGAGTTTGTAAAACTCTTCTTCAGCATAAGACGTAAACATATGGGAGTACAGGGTTCTGCAGTGGTTTGTGAAAATCAATGCAATTTTGTCCATTTGCTCCCTAACTACCCCTTATAACAGTGTTCAGATTCACTGAGTTGTTATTGCAAGCTTAGGGTCAGGGGTCTGCTTGATTTTTAAAGTTATGAAGCATTCATACACTTCTCTGAGAAAATCTGGACATGTTAAATGAGGAACATTTTGAAACATCTGGATTAGAAGCTTACTTTTTTTGAGAGACACCTAGACTTCCCAGATATGGCTTAAAGTGAGGTCTTAAAGACTAGAAGACTTGCTCTTTATTGATAATGTGAGAGTTCATTTCTAAGGCTTTTTCAGGGAAGATTGCTGCTCAGGGATCAGTTGTGAGGGGTCTAGAAGTTCATCATGTCATCAGCTCAATTTAAATGCAGTTTGTGTTTACAAAGAGCCAAAGCTGTGTGTCACATAACAATCATTTGGTGACACAGGTTCCTCCATGAAAATGAGTGTCCAAATCTGAGAAAAGAGAGGGGGAAAAAAAACCCAGCAAGACAAACAGAAACCCAGAAGAGCAACAGCCTCAGCTGAAAAGCCAGGGACTGTACAGGTGTGGGACTAAGCTGCCACACCATCTTTAGATCTCGTCCCTGCATCCATAGGGCTTTGGATACATAGTTCTGGTGGTGATGACAAATTTGGAGTGATACAGTCTATTCCATACAATGTTTAGTTTATAATTTCATGAGAAAACAATCTAGCCAAATGAAACCCAAACCAGTGCGTTACCATATGTGTAACCCATAGATTTCTTTCTTTTTAATAATATGTAACAAAAGCCAGGTAAATGGTTCCTTACACATTGGCTCAGTGAAGGTTAGTGGAGGCTATTCCCTTAGCCTTAATTATTTTTCTAGGAACTGCTGTTCAAATGTGGATTGAGTTTCATGTGTTCCAAAGTCCTAGCAATTCTTTTGACTGTTGCCAAATAGCCTCTCGATACACTACTGAATGTAAACCTTGCATGCATTGCCTGGAAGATGATCATCTTTCCTCATTTTGTTGCACAGGTATGCCAGATACTCCATTTAGCAAAGACAAAAGTGGCCATGTAAAGCGTCCAATGAATGCATTTATGGTGTGGGCTAGGATTCACCGGCCTGCCCTAGCAAGGGCTAACCCAAATGCCAATAATGCAGAAATCAGTGTTCAGCTTGGATTGGAGTGGAGCAAGCTGACTGAAGAGCAGAAGCAGCCCTATTATGCTGAAGCTCAGAAAATAAAACAAAAGCACAGAGAGGCATTTCCTGGTAAAGATGTATTTATTTACCTGAATGCTTTAGATTTTTTGAGAAATGGATCTCTTTCATTACAGAAAGTAACAGAGTTAGAAAAAAGTTATAAAAATTTCAAGCACACAGTCCTTCTGTCACCTTGCTAGTGCCTGAAAGCATTAATTTTTTAAAGCATCCAAAAAGATGTTTCATCATTCATAGCCTCTAATGTTTCTTACGCTCTTAGACTACCACAGCTCCAGCAGCTCTTCTGAATGCTTCAGTAGCCTAATGGCCAGATAGCGAGTTCATTGTGAACGTGGCCTACTGCATCATTTTACATGCTCCAGAGAGAGCTGCCCAGGTGCCTATGGTGACACACGCATCCATTCCTTAAAAACAGGGAAGGGAAATGCCACAGGAAGCACCAGCAGCATTGTATTCTCTGGGATTCTTCAACGTTTACATGTGGGATTCCCAATAACACTGTGGAAGACGTTTTCAGCCTTTTGTCAAAATGGTTAAAAATTTGTACTCTAATTAATTCATTTCTCCCTAACACTGCAGTTCAATAAAACAGAGCATAAGTACTTTGAACACTCTTTTAAAAATCTGTTGAGATGCCAGGTGTCGTAATCCTTTCTCTGTCTGTTGCCCTACTGCTAGTTCATGTTTATGGCTAATCCTGGTAGACAAGATATCACTAATCTGTCAGAAACAAACAAAAGATAAGAGCAGCACTCTCCCTCTCTCCTTGCACCCTTCAAGAAAAAAAAAAGGAGCTTTCTTAAGGTAGCATTAAGACTTGGCCCATGTAAGAAACTGAGCTGTTCAGTGTAAATTCATGATCTGTTAGAGTTTGGTTAATGTAAGTCAAAGGCAAATGTGCACCTCCAAAATATATACAGAATTCCTAGTGGGCTGTATTTTCCATTGCCTCTTGTAGCCTACAGGTATATGTGAGACTTAAGGGGTTAAGGAGACAATCAGGAAAGATCCACATTTCGAATACAGTCATGGTTTCCTTCTGAACTGAAAGCCACATGTTCTCCTTATCATGCTTTCCTCAGCTGTGCCATGTCACTCCCCACTGTTCTGTATTTCTTTGTCTCACAGTTACGATTTGGTAGCATAAAACCAATGCCCAAATATGTCCATTTTATTTCCACCTTGATAAAATGCCCCATTTGATAGCTCACTGAAACAAATGGAGTGTTGCCATTGACTACAAGAGCAGGTTTTGGACTAGGTTGTTTGGGTTTTTTAGATACTACAGAATTACAGATATTGTAGCTTTACATAAAGAATGAGACTATCCCAAAAATTGGATGTCTACATCTTTTTTCATCTTTGACAGGTTGGGTTTATCAACCACGCCAAGGCAAAAGGAAGCGTTTTCCGTTGCCTGTCACTACCGTATTCTCCAGCGCTTCTCAGAGTATCATTGCTACAAATCCAGCTGGCGTCTGTCCCTTCCAGCCACCTGCTTACTCTGTTGTCATCCCCAATATTAAGAACAGTATTGGACGTCCAGTCTGTGAGTTTTCAGTAGTGAATGATTTTTAAAATTCAGAATTTACCTACTGCAGTAGAAGTTATACATATGGTAGTGTAGATGTAAAACATTTTCTCAGTCTTTCTTGACACCACTGTTTCTATCAGTTCTCTTCTGCACTGCAGCTCTGCCTTCAGTCTCTACCTGCTGTTTCCTCAGCCTCTTAAATTCTTCTGACGTATTCATTGCCCACAGATCCCTGCTATTGTCTTTGTAGCTCCTGGTTACCTTCTGCTACCTCTTGGTCTTTTTGGACCTCTGTTACTCAACACTTGCTCCTATTAAGCTACAGCTGTTTCATTTTCTTGTTCTGTCCTTAACCTCATGCATATCTTACCTCATCAGCTCTAACTGCACTAGTGCTAAGCCTTAAAAAGCTCATTAGCATAGCCCATGGCACCCCCATGCTGATGTTCGTGACCCTTGGCAGTGAGGGCACCATTGCTCTATGGGAAATGCTCAGCAACTTTGACTGCTTGCAAGAGACAGTAGACAGAATTGTGAACAAGGTTGTCGAAAAGGAAGTTAGTAGGGTGTTAGTAAGGTGTGTGCTGCAATATTAAAGCAGTTGCTACACCTGAAAAAGACATTTTTCATTTGCACATTTTCTACAGTTACTTAGGTATCTGTGCACACCTGGAATAGTTCTATATGTATTTGTTATGAGCTTGCACATGCCTGCAGTTTGAGCATACATAGCTCAGCTTTTATACAAACAAAAATATAGTTACAGAAGGAATACATTAAAGAGTTGCACCTAACATGGAAAGATCCTCCTTTTTATAAGTTAATATGGGCAGTGAAATAGGGTGTAGGATGGATGAGAGCTGACAGCCAGGTGTGAGAGCTGACCTGCATGTTTTGTAGTGAAAGAGCTCTGGCTCTGTCAATGCATGGATTGTGGATTTCAACAACAAATGCCTTAGATCCAGGCAATGGCATTTTTCTCTTTAAGCATAGTGAGAAAGGCTGCCCTCTTTATACTGAGACAAGGAAATTAAACTCATGCTGTGTGGTAATATTCAGAGGTGAAAGAGAACACTCAGCTTTGTTCTGGTGAAGTTTTGAGTTAGTAATGTGATCCTTTCTCAAATCCCTCTGTACATTTCACTGAATAAAGTATTTGGTTTCTTACCCCAGTATATTTCATAATGTTTCAGTCCAGAGTTTACTATCCTATGGTGGTTGAAATGATTCTTATATATAAACTGTAAAAATCTAGATGCATTAGAGTCCTATTGACTCAGAATTTAGACTCTTACACTAGGTAGTGGTGTTTGAAAATACAATGGTTTTTTAAATCTTTCTGTATAAAGACAGGCCTGTTGACATCACGTGTGATTCGAAAATGTATATTCAAGTGTATGTTCTGCAAAACGTTTCAAATGTTTGCAGAAATGAGCTAGCAGGTTCATTGGTGAAACAAATAAGAAAATATATCAGAGTAGGGTATTTTAACTGTCACTTCTGCTCCTCATTCCAATGCAGCTAGTAGACTTAGGAGGTCTTCTGAGCTTCAGGCACTAAAGGCACACTCCAGCCCCATTCTGTGGCCGTATCAGGACAGGACTCAGACCTCGCCAGCTTCACAGCCTTCACCATTCACTAGCCAATTCCTTCTTCTTACACCCTTGGGTTTCTGTAGAAGGAAGCTTGAATGTATGCGCTCCAAGCCCATCTATCAGAACACACGTAGGCCAAGTGGTGTATGACTCTCAGTTGCAGGGAAGTAATGCTAGAAAGTCTGTTGGGAGAAATGGTTCTGGTTCTGGCTGTGATTTGCTATGCTGATGTTCACGAAAATTCTTCCTGTATTCATGTCTGATAAATAACTGTTCTGTTTCCTAAAGGTGTGTCTCCTGCCATTCGTCTGCCGGTTTCTCCCATTCAACATGCTAGTCCAGTTACTTTTCTCCAGACTACTAGTGCAAGCACCACACCAGTGACTGTTCCATCTCCAGCCTTGCCCCTGCACCCTGTAATTTCACCACAGAACTTTGCTCAACCTGCTCAGACAGAAGCTCATGATGTATCATCTGGGCTCAGTTGCTCTCTGAAGAGACCTACACCAGTTCTCATTGAGAGCTTCAGCAGAAACCCAAGTAACGTAACCACCACCAATGGCCGATTTTCTGTTTCTAATAGTGAGCCCCCAAAGGAGTACCTAGGGCGCCCTATTTTTCCTAGAGGTGTACCTCTTCCCCCGGCTACCCCTTTTCTTCACCCACCTCTCTATGGGTCTCCTCCCATTGGTCAGCCAGCCAGTCTGTTTGGAGCACCTCCTCGGTTTCCATGGCACCACCCTTACTTTGTACCTGGAATTCACTATTTCCCCTCAAGGTATGAAACCCTGCATTTCAACACCAGTAAAACCAAATTCTAAATACAGAGAGCCATGATGGCCCATCAAACTCAAACTAACATTATGAGCTAATAAGCACCATACAAGATATTTCTGGGGTCCTTTAAAGAAACACAAGACACATATTACTCAGGTTGCTGAAGATGAACTTTGCTTAGCCCTCGGTCTCTGAAATTAAACAGTTTAGTGAGGCCTCTGAGGGAGAGGAGTGCTCTTGTACCATAAAAGACTGTCCTGAGTTCACACATTAAGGGACTTATGAAGGAGCTTTGCCAGCATCTTTCTAATACAATGATTTGTTAGTTCACATTCCCATAAACTCATTTCTTGCATATGAGAATCATCATTTCTGAGTAGCACTAACAGTGCAAATGTATATATGCAGATTTATGCACTGAAAATTTAAACATTATATTGGAAAGATGAATAGTCTCCATGAAACCTCAATAGACCCTGTCTTTATAATGTCTGCATTGTAAAGCTCTATTACTTCTTTACATACTTTGTTTTCTTAACAATGTAGTGAATTTCTGTCACACTGTGTAAATTACAATATGTGTATCATTCTGTATCAGAATAAAATTCAAATTTCTGACACCAGAGAAACACAGTTATATTTGACATAGTAGCTTCCTGCAATCTACTCTGTGGTTGCTTTTTAAAATGTTATCACTGTACATTCTTTAAACAGTAACATTGACAACCACATGTTGGGCACAAGGATTCTGTCAGTCCTGTTCAATAACAATGTAACAGACACAAGAGCTCACTCAAAGCAGAAATAAGAGTGTTTTACTCCAGCTCTGTCACAGATTTTGGCATACAGAAATAACACAAACTGAATTTAATGCTGTTTTACTACTCTGAATATGTCCACTAACATAGCGCAGGCTTATCAGATGCTGGTTTATCTGTGATATTATTTCCTTGATAAACACTGTGGGTTTGTGTTTGTTTTCACAGCAGCATCATGCCTGTATCTAGCATGAAGAGGTGTGTATGCACAGATATGGAATCTGTGCATGACTATTGTTATGGCCTCAGTGTTTAAATGAGGCATAGTTTTGAATGTTTCAACGGGATAAGATGACTAAGATGGAACATTAGTGTCAATCTGTTTTTCTTAGCTGAATGGAATTCTAGGCAATCTCCATTTCTGAAGGCCAACTTTTAATGTCTCTCATTGCAGCACATGCCCATTCAGTCGACCGCCATTTGCCTATGGGAATTTCTCCAGCCCAGTGCCTGAATGCCTTGGCTTTTATGAAGACAGGTACCAAAGACAGGAGATGATGTTTTCACCTCTGGGCGGAGGTTATCCTTTCAAGGAATACTCAGAAGGAAGTATATGTGAGGACCACCACAGCAGTGAGAGCCTTGAAGGTGTGTCCTGTCACAGCAGCTACAGCGAGGAGCAGTATTTAAGCCCCCTACCACAGCTGGACATTGAAGTATTGGAGGAGGTTTTGTCAGTCAACTCATCTCCCTCCAGCACCCACTTAGTCAATGTAACTGACAGCGATGAGGATGAGGAAGTAAAGTTGATGCAAGAATTGTAATTTTTAAAACAAATCATAATCCAGACAAAGATAACAGAATGTTAATATTCATGTTTTCCTCAACACTGACTTTTCAGTCAGTGTGTTCAATGGAAAACCCACGTAGCTTGAGTGAACTGTACAGGTAATTTTGAAGAGTCTGATCTGTTTGCATTTTGAGAGATCACACATAGCTCTGGGGAGGTCAAAAACCTCTGGAGTTTCACCTGCTTCATCAGAGCATCGTTTGGGCTCTGGCTCAGGAAAGCACTTATACAAGAATTTGGCCTGAAGCATGTGAGAATATGCTTGTCTGAGGAGAGGTGTGTTTAAGCACATCCTTTTACTGCCAAAATAGGCACTTTGATGGTATTTGCCATAATTTTGTAGGTATTACTTTAGGAGTTTTAGCAAGTGAAATAGTTCTGGTTTATGGCCATAATGTAATTCTTGCTGCAGTAAAATACTATGAGGCCTGGAGAGTGAGGTCAAGAATGATTCTGCAACGCTTTCTATTTTTCCTTTGATGAGACAGCTTTAAGTTTGATTTGGTTATTTTTTCGTTGTATTCTGTATTTGCGGTACAACTTCTGTTTAAGACACTGAAAATTTACATTAGTTTCACTAATATCTTGGCCTGCAGCCAGTTCCATTAATAAAAATGGGGTTGTCCAGAAGGTATGGTGAGGCATGGTAGCACCCAGAGAGAGGAAAATGGATGGAATCTGTCCCTGTAACTTGACCCCTGAGCATAGTTAGTACTGTAAAGAATTTTCCAGGCAATGCCAAAATCTCTGAAGAACATCAAAGGCATTTAAAAGGGAGAGTATCTGTGCTGAACTCAAAAAGAAATTAAATTCAAAATTTTTTGGCCAAAATTTGGAATTTATGTTACTTTTTTTTTCCTCCCGTTTTGTGGAATAGGTAATTTTCTTTTGTTATCTTGCTGTTGTTGTGTTTGAATAAACTCACTTGAACAATATACCCCCTAGTGCTTCATTTTAAGCCATGGACATTGAACTGAGTGGGGACATGTAACTCACAGACTTACTGCGCAGCTAAGCTGCACATGGCTAGAGTGACAAGCTGAAGTCACTTTTCAGACAATTTGGGCTACTAATACTAGTGTACATATGTGTGTGTATTTATATTTGTAATTACGTAAATCCAGCTATCACAGAAATATGGGAAGAGCTGAAAGCCATGGATGGAGAAGTCCATGCTGGGCTGCCAGAGGATGCTAAAGAACGATTCAGAGAAAGCTAGGCTGACCATCTCATACAGGACATCCTGTGTTTTATGGGCTATTGCACTGGATCTGTGGGGCCCTGAGCATCCTGTCAAACTTGAGGCTTGGGCCCCCTACATCCATTGAGAATGTATTATTGATAAAGACAGGTACAAATGAAATTTCCTATGCCCCAAAAGATAGTCCTAGGACAGTGTCAAGTAGATAGCCCCTGGGTTCTTTGCATTTTAAGTTTTCAGTCTCATATCAACATTTTTATGCTTTTCTGCTTCTGTGGGCTCATTCCATTTTCTAAGTCCAAGATAAAAATCTCTCATTTGTGAACTACTGCATCTTGTAGTTAAAGAACACAGAAGCATGAGTAATTCCTGTCTACCCTACACATTACAACTGTGCTGTAAACAGCCCCCTGCTCCTGCTGCATCTGCAATGCAGATGAATCATTAAGAGGAAAGTTCTTATAAATAGTAGAAAATGCCTGTTCATTTCTAAATTATCTTCTCACTGAAAGCTGATCTGGCCTTCAGGAATGCATGTGGGCAAATGTACTAATTCCTACACAAGTATGTTTCAGGGCATAAACCAGCTGTTTCTGGGATTATTCTCTAGATCTAACTTTCCTCTTCTCCCATTTTGCTTTTTGTACATTATGCAGTAAGATATAAGGACCTATTTCAATGCACTAGAATCTAGAAGGGTTGCTTGCCATGGGTAATACAAATTTCCTCCTACATGGGGGTGTCCAGCACTGTTTGAAAGGAGATGCCTCAGGGCTGCTCAGTTTTACCCAGTGCTTGGTGTGAACTCAATGCTGATAGCTTAGAGTGAGCTTCAGAGGGCTGAGGGATTTGACATTTGCTGTGCAGCATCCATCTGTTAATGGGACCTTTGCTGTTCATGTAGGAAAACACAGTATTATAGCCTCAGTAGATATCTGTTCTGTGTAATAGCACTGAGGCCAAAAGAAAACACAGTTTTGACACATCCTGAATGTATTAATGGGAAACAAAATGTTGGGCTGATCCTTCCTTCCCTTCCAGCTAGAGCTGAAGTCCTATATCAATCATACAGAATCTGTGTCTGGAGGTCTATGGCATTGGACCCAGCCCTCAGCTGAGCTTTCAAGACTATTATTGTCTATAACAGGAATTAAAATTATACAAACAACCCATCCAAACCTGGCTTTCTACGATTCATTCATTAGCATGTTCTGGCAGCCCCATATGGGGGAATTATCTTGTGATAGAAGAGGTTTTTAGCTCCCATTTCTAGGTCATTTTCATCCTACCTTCAAACCTATCTCCTAAATGCAGATTCCTGAAGTGCCAAGTGTCTGTGCTGTTAGTTCTCCTCTTGCAATGTATGAAGTGGGTCATAGGCAGGGCCAGTTTCTTGGATGGAAAGTGTGTGCCCTCCTGCAAGGCTGCTTCATGATAGGGACTTGAGAGAGACATATTCTACTCTCTCATAAGATAATACTTTACTTCTTTCTCTGTCATTTACCTTAGTCTAAAATAAAAATCACTTTGCATGCTTCTCAGCTTGAAAAACAAATCAGATGCAGATTTTCCAAACCAAGTTTGTTTTCCTCCTGCTGCTGTAGAAGTCTAAAGACATTCAGTAGTGCTTCCCAGCATGTCACTGTCTGTGGCTATCCATTTGCAGAGACAACTTTCTTCTCCGAGATTACTGGACAGTTGGGTTGGATGTTATTAAAAGCACTTGCACTGTTATACCTGTTCCCCTTCTCTTACAAGAGCATACTTTTCAGTACAATAACTTTTGTGTTGGAGAAGTTTGCAGACAGTGTGGAGAGGGCTACAATGTACAAATACAGTGAAAAAGATGCAACGTGTCTGCATGTACAGTCTTCTGCCATTGAGTTCGCTTGCCTGTAGGAATGAAGCAAAAGTAGCAGCAGTGACCCACCCTTTAAAAAAAGCAGAGAAAGTGCTTTGATATTATTTCACTAACAGCACATTGGGACAAGCCCTTCTCTAGTACCTGATCATCTTACAGCACTTCTCCCTCTTTGGCAGGACAGCTGCTCTAGGGCTCTTCCAAGTATTTCTGCTGTCCTGCATGGGTGGTGGAAAACCACAGCTAAACAGAGTATTCTTGGTCTGCCAAAACTGTTCTCAACTGACTCAGAATAAAGAATTTCACTGTTAAATCACAAGTTCACAGATTCACAGCCTTCCTCCTTTTGTTGTGCCTAATCTGGGCTCTTTACCTGGTGTGCAAGCCAGTAACACACAGAGTGGAGGTATTCTGAGTTTATCACATGGATGTACATGAATGGACATCTGTCCCAAGTCAGCACACACCGGCTCAGGAAATTTCTGTATTTATACACTTACCATCACATAATTGAATTATTAATACATATTCACTGTTATTCTTTTTATTGGTTGGTTCTGATTTCCTTGTTTCTCATTTAAATTAGTGCGCAGGCTCCATCATCTTCTTCCATTGTTTTCTTTTGAGTAGGTGGTATAACTTGGGGAGGTGGTCCATGACTCAGTGATCCTGATTTCCCCCTTCCGGAATGATCTTTTGTCTACTTCTTCCCTATTCTCAGCAGTTCCAAGCAGTTCCTCGTGGTTTGCCAACCAAACCAATAGTTCGTCATTCTTTAAATTCTGTTCTTGACAGGAATATCCTTCTTCTTAACAAAACCACATTGTCTAATGGTCAGATCCTAAATTTAATCTTAGATAAATCATCTCTCCTTCCTATTTCTTCTTTTTCATATTAGGTAGATAATTAAATAGGATTGAGGCAGTACACAGAACCCTCAGCAGCAACAAGTTTCTTGATTATTTCAATTACATTTTACATTTTATTCTTCTAATTAATACAAACTTTGATACAAAAACTTGATCATTTCATGTGATCTGAAGGAGAAGAATGTTCCAAAACCTGGAAGATTTCACATTCTACTCAATTCAGCCAAAGACATAAAATTTCTTTCATCAGTGCAAGTGTCTGTAATGCAGAGGTTAGGGAGGACAAAAAGCCTTCTACCTCCTCCTGCTAAGACTTTGATTCTTGGTAACATTTCCTCCAGTGTCAGCAGGAGTCTTTTCAGAGGAGCTTGTTCAACAATCTCTCCTGTTTCTGAAGAGAGAGTTCCAGTGAAATATTACTGAGCTTTTACATGTCCAAGTCATTCCCTGCATAAGTCTGCTTCTTGAACAGGCATTCTCCTCTGTAGGTCTATCTTTCTATTTCCTTCTAGGTGGCGAACTCCTAATTTACTGTGAACATAATAGGAGAATCATCATGTTTTGCTTTCCAGCTAACAACAACAGTGTTAAATCGTCTTGCCAACTGTAAGTAAGTGCAGGAACCCCACTGCAAAAGCATTCTCATCAGCTCTGTCCTGGGGAAACTGAAACACCCAATTTTCAAGCCTACTGAAAGACCACATGCACGGACCCTTGCTCTGGGTGCTGCCTTGTGGAGGCTGCTGCTAATAGGTATGTCCACCCCCTTGATCACAGGGGATGTAAGAGATAAGGCAGCAGAGCACAGACTTCAAAATTCCCAGCTGATACTTTTAATCAGGCAGTTGGGATCCTGGAGGAAATGAGTCTGTGTAATTCCTAGATAACTGAAAGCCTGACCTTGCTCCGTGAATCAGGCTAATGTCCCATTGACTCCAGTAAGAGCTTTTTGAAGAGATGGGTAGAGGCAGGATCTGATTCATCCTGTGCCAGAGGCAGGTAGCGTTACATCATCTGAGCACTGTTAATGAGGCCAGAATACCCTGAATCTTTTCATGCAACAATGTCTCAGTAATGTAAGTGATACATCGTATATATAGAGAGATTAAACTATATATAACAGCTGCACAGTCTGTGGTTATATTTTTATAGAGGGAGTTTCTGGTGTTTATAAATTAAGATATCAATTCTCATATTACCAAGACCCAAAGATAAAAATATCACTATATAGCAAATGCAAATATTGCATGTATTTCATTTTTATGATACTTGAATGCTGACAAAAATCACAAGTGGATAGTTATTGGCCTAAGTATTTTAACAATCTTAAGATAAGAATCCTTTTATTCAGTTTTATGCTTTTGTTGAGCTGATCTTCTTTTAGAAAAAAAATATATTGAGCAGTCCCTGGCAAGATTTGTTGTACTGAGAAGATTTGTGAAAATCTTTCCATGCAGATATACTCACGTATATATGATGTTCCTCATCAAAGTATTTTTTTTCCCTTTGGAGTAGATAGAAATTTTATGCAGGGTTAAAAGCAGACTAGCTAAATTTGTGTCTAAATTTGGCTTGCATTTTTACATATTTATAATAAAAGCATCAACAATAGTGCCACTGTTTTCTTCTATATTGCAGGCAGCTATAAATAAATTGGAGAGTTCACAAAAATTTCAAGGTTTCCCTTCAAGATACTCTACATGATTAGAAAAGAGATGAAATCTAGTCCCTAGATTTTTGCTCTGGGAAATAACATGATTTAGTTGTGTGATAAAAAATTATGACCTGTCTGTTGGTCAGCTAAAATATCATTTATAGCCTGCTCACCCTCTAGGTGTCCCCAAGATGTTCAAGCTTTCTTCTGGTGATATCAGGAATGAACTGACCTTCACAAGATCACAAAGGTTCAGCATGTGAAGTGCTGGGGGAGAGAGGGGACATACATGAAAGTCATAAATGAAAATGACATCTGCAAATGGAAGCAGTCACATTTCCTTTGGGCATGGTGGCAGGAGCCAGCAAGGACCTTCAGTAAAAGACAGCTCAATGGTTTCAATAGCATAAATAAGCCTCTGGACAAGAGACAAAATCGTTACTATTATCTAGCAAACTTTTATTCTAAATGGAATATTAATTTCCTATCGGCCTAATTTACTGATATACTCTGAAATGCAGCGAGGTGCAAATTCTCCCCATTTCTTAAGTTGATTGTCTAGTGGTTCATCTACACAGGCACTTTAAGTGTAGAGGTGAATGGAAAGAGCTGTATGGGTAATGTGGCTCAATGGCTGTCTGAAGAGTATGACTAAAAGGTAATGCCTTTTTCTGCTGCTCTGAGCCAACCCCATAAAAACGCATGTCAGCCCACTCTCACAGCCTTGCTAGTGGGGCTGCAGTTGAGCTGACTGGGGGAGTCACAGCAGAAATAACCTGTTACAAGGGAAAGCAACTGCTTTTCACAGGCTCAGTATGTGCAAGGAGCTTCTACAGAGCTCAGGTGTCTGCAGTTGGTGCCCTCAGTATGGCCCTACTAACTTGAACTCTCCTCTGCTGGTGTGACCATGAGCCACACTGGCTAACCCAGCAGCAAGGCACTGCTTCTGGGGGTCCTCTGGGTGCTCATCCCTCTGAGGAGCAGAGGACTAACAAAGAGATGATACGTAGACCACAACTCATGGGATAGCCCTGAAGGATGTAGGAGACAGGGAATGCTCCTTTGGGAGCCTCATGGGAGTAAGTGGACATCCTGAAAGGACAACACAGGGAACATGAGCTGTGGATGCTGCCATGCCCTGCCCCAGCCCCTCCATCTCCCTGGAAAAATATGGCAGTGAACATATTTTCACTTGTGCCTGTTTATATAGGCACTTTAAATTTCACTCTATATCCCTTCAGATGTCAATGCATTTCCTAGGAGCTGAGGGATTTAGAATGCCTTTGGAAACATGACTTCAGCCATGAATGGTTTGAGAGGATTACATACAAATATAATAAATAAACAAACAATTAAAGCCATAGCACAGTTTCTGCAGGAGCCTCTCGACAAAGATTCGGCTGCTGCCCTCCAGCAGGTCGCCGCCTTTGCTACCTTTTCAGGCACAATGGATTTCGGTGCTGGCGAAAGAGCTGGGTGCGTGGCTGGGTAGGCTTTGCAAACGGAGCCTCGGGGAGGTGCTCAGGCTTCCCCCTACCCCGGGATCCCGGGGGGACAGCCCCGCACCCCTGGGGTGCGCAGACAGAGCCGCTATTGCAGCCGGGCTGCATCCCCGGGGTGCTGCTGCCCGGGGTGGAGCGGAGGAAAAAGAGGAGACACCCCCACGCCCCCAGGCAGGGGGCTGCAGGGCCGGTGGTGGGAGGAGAAAGCCGCGCCGGGCTGTTTTATAGGACGGGGAGGCGGCGGAGAAGCGCCGTCTCCTGCCCGGAGCCATGCGGGGCCCGGGGCTGCTCTGCGGCATCGCCCTCTCGCTGCTGCTGCGGCCGCCCCGTGAGTGCGGGATGCCCTCGCCCTGCCCATGTGCCCCTGGCTGCGTGAGCCCCCGGGGAGGGAGGATGGATGGGGAGGTGGTTCGGTGGGGGGAATCTTCCTGCTTCTCCTACAACCGGTGCAGAGCTCGCCCCGGCTTCGTGTTCCGTAACATGGGGTGCGGGTGGGGCCGGGGTCCTGAGCGGCTCCTCTTGTCTCTCCTCAGGGGGAGCGGTCGCGGCCAGCGCGGAGCTGCAGCCCGAGGTGGTGGTGCCGCGCTGGACAGCCCTGGGGAGCCGCAGCAGCGAGAAGGTAGGTCGCGCCCAGCGCTTCTTTTCTGTTTAGTTTTCAGCCCTCCGGATCGCTGCCAGGTCGCGGTCAGCACGGGACCTCGCCATGTGCGGTTTGTTTTTTTAAGCTGAGCTCTGTGACAAGGCGCAGGCTGAGCCAGGGAGCCCGTCTGCAGCAGGAGCTGCTGCAGCTCCTCCAGGTGCCGGGTGAGGCTGGGCGAGCTGCCTGGCACACCGTGGGCTCTGGGCGTGAGGCCGCTTTAGGCGACTTGCATTCCCCCCGAGCAAAGGCTTGCGATCGTTTGCCCTTTGTCATGTCTCAAAACCTAGACCAAGTCTACCTGATCTGCATGTCTGTGAAAGGGCAGTGAGACAATGAAATCAGTGGTGTAGGGGTAACAGCTGAACAGGGCCATCTGCATTAGGAGGTGATGAATCCCAGCTGTGAGGGTACTTCACTCAGAAGAACCAACCAGCGGCTCAGGTGTGTCTGTGCCTTGGACACCACATCTATCCATATAGATCTCACCTGCACTTCTCCTAGCGTGTCAGTGTCTGCAGCCATTCTGAGAAACGCTGGGGTGCCAAACTTAACAACCACAAACCCAAACTTCCCAGCATTTGCATTGCCACAATCAAGAAGTTACTAGTTGCATAATCAGATGAAAGAGGAAAATCCAGATAGTGTTATCTACATTGTGAACCAGAAAAAGGGAAACTGCAGTGTTTTACTAAAGACAGATCATGGCAACTTCACGTAAGTGATGTTACTTTGGGGTTTATGTCCTCTCCATATGATGACACTTTCTAAAACTTTTTATTGTGTCTTATTAAAAAAAAGCTATAGTGACTATTTCATGATCTTAATTCCCTTTAAGGTATACTTGCAGTGCTACCTGGAAGTTCTGGTTCTGTCTGTTATTGATAGTGATACAAATACATCTGGACAACATTTCCCCTTATCCAAATTTTCTGGGTCTTAGGGGTCATACTTGGTTTGTTTCAGGCAAGTTCCTTTTGGATCTAAAACCAGTGTTAACAAAGCTTATGTACAGCTAGGATATTTCAGTTACACAGCAATTGATGGGCTCCTAAGTAGTGAGATTATTGAAGGAGAAGGGAAAGTGTTATTAGTACTAATGATGTTTGCACAACTTTTGTGAAGAGACTTTTATGATGCTGGAGATTCTCAGACACCACCTCACCCAGTTTTGTGCAAGGCAACCTCCATTGCTTAATGTGAATTAACAACAGACCTACCATGAGGTGTGCTGAGCACCTGTGATTCAGTAAACTAAACTCAGCCCCTTGGAATTAGCTGTTGTTGTATATACTGAATGTATTAACTTGTTTTGGATCATCTGCCTGTGCTTGATGCAGTGCCCTGGAAACTAAAGGAAAGATGAACAAAACCCAGAATACAAGCAGGGAGCTGATGAAAAAAGAAGTTTGTAACTGAGCTTGGAGTTGAAGTGGCAAGCAAGCATCTCTCTGGGCAGATAGATCTTTCATCAGAACATCCTAATCAGTCAGCCTTGCTTTATGGTGCTTTCAGTTGATCTGTTCTGCAAAATCCCCTCCAACACTGAGCTAGGAAATGCTATGGGTTAACCATCTCTCCAGTTTTTATGATTTTTTAATTATTATTATTTATTTCCATCTGAATAGAGAAGTCTGTTTTTATCAAATGATTTCTTTTTGGGGAGGTTATTCATTTCCTTTAAGAGAGCAGTCAGACTCAGAAGTCCCTAACTGACCTTAGCTAGTGGTCCTGCTTTGAGGGAGGTAAAACTGGAATCCTTCAGGTGCTCTTCTAGTTGGTCCTTTAGAAAGCATATTCTATACTTGCAGTCTCTTGACTGGGTTGTTTTTTTAAATGTTGGGTTTAGGGTATGCATTTGCCATTGCACTAAGAAATGAGGATCATTTCTGTTAACACCGGTAAGCCTTGGGGAGCTGGCTGCCCTGTGCCCTCATTCAGAGCTGTAGGCAGATTCCAAACCAGGGCTGTGCCTGTGCTTGAACACACTAGAAAGTTGCTGTCATGGTTTCCAGTCCCTTGGCAGCCTGGGACTAATACAAGAGCAGCTGTGAAATACTGTCTGAACAAAGACTAGAGCCTAAAGACATCTAAGGGCTCCTGTTGCATGTCTGTTAGTGGCATTTTCTGCAATAAAGGAACTATGTGAAAATCTCTGGAAGAGGTGTGATTCCCCCTGTCCTATAATAGGCTCCTAAAATTTCTGCTCTGACAACAAAGAAAAGTTGGGATGTGCTGTGCTGTGGCCCTGAGCACAGTGTACAAGAGAAGGGGTCGTAGGGCACCTCTCCTATCCAGTTCTACTCCCAAGTGCTCCAGCACCAGGGCTTGTTGCCTTATCTGAGCCTCCTGAGACACCAGGGTTACCAGCTTGGATATGGTATCCCACCAGCATGCCTGTACTGCTTCCTGGCTCTGCATGGCTGTGCTGTGGGGATGCAGCAGCGTGTCTGGAACTGGGAGCCACCATGGCCCATCCATTCCCTTCCCCACCACTCCAGGTCTGAAAGTAAGAGGAAGGTGAGGGGTGGTTTAAGGTCAGATGCAATTTCCAGGAAAATTGTGTTTCTGGATATGTTCATAATTATGATGATGCATGAGTAACAGGCACTGTCTCTTCTGCACGCAGCATCCATTCAGAGCTGAAGTTAAGGTAAAGGCAGAAGGCCAGGAGCTCATCTTGGAACTGGAGAAAAATGAGTAAGTATGCTTCTGCCTTGTGTTGTGGTCCCACTAAAATAATGAATAAGGATTACAGTGAAGTCAACAGGAAAACCTCCACTGACTTCAACAGGGTTTTGATAAAGACAGGATGAGGAAGTCCTTTTCTGGATTTCAAGGTTATTCCAGGTCTGAGTCCCCACTGATGTTAATAAGCCAAGCAGCACTGACGGTAACAGCTTTGTCAGCAAAAAACAGATGGTGACCTGGCCTTCAGTGTGTAAACTTATTTTTGCATCATAATTCTTACTACATTAACTAGAAAATGTTGTTATGATTTACCAAATGCTTTAGAGTCAGTGTGACACCTATGAGGATTTCACTTGCTGTTGTCTGAAGAGGTCCTGCTCCGTTTCCTAGGAGAAACAATCTGACAGTTTCAATGCCATTAGTGCCCTTCATGCTAAAGTAGACTGAAAATGCTTTTGCATTAACTGAAATGCAACCTCCTCTCAGGCATGATGCAGCAATGCTGTGTAATATCATATGGCATGGTGTGTATTGAATTCAGCTGAAGCTGCAGATGGTAGAGGTAGGTAGAAGGGTTCTGGTTTGGAGGCTGCTCCAGGGGCTCTCTGTCCTATGAGTGTGTTAGTTTCTGGTGATGGACCAGCAGCTGGAAACTTAGCTGCAAGAAGCTTGTCTTTGCTAAGCAGCCCACTTGCACTGTTGGGGTTTTATTTATTTTTAAATAGATCTGCAGATTTATCTATGGAAACACAACCAAATGTTTGTCTACTAGAATCAGTAGGAATAGTAACTTTGGAATAATGACCCAGGTTATATTTTAAATGTATTGTGTGGACATCCCAACCGCAGAGCTTGGGGCCTCAGTTTTCCTCCTGAAAGAGTGAAGTGTCAGAAGATCTTATTAGTTCTGATGGCACCACATAAACCTAAATGATATACAGTGTGTTTTGGAGGAAAAACAGATTTTTCTTGGCACTGTTTGCAGTAAAGACTGAGATCTGGTGGCTGATGAAAGACAAGTACATCCTGTGAGGTGTTTTCTATAGTAGGCCACATAAGCTACAGGGAGTGCTACAAAAGCTGGACATGTTTCCCAGGCAGTCGTGCACCTGTGTAGAGCTAAACAGAAACAGCTATAAATTCTATGTGCTTTGGCATCTCTCTCAGCTGGGAAAATAGAGAAGTGGTAGAGGCGAACAGGCAGCATAAGCACTGCTAACTCAGTCCTAATGCAGGAAAATAGCTGTTGCTGATGGCAATGATCAACAATGACAGTCTCTGAACTGAACCTGGATGCAACATAACTGCTAATGCTGCTGGGGTCATCTTCCTGGTGGAAGGACTGTCAGGTCTTGCCTCTTCTGCAAGCACTATGCAAAGGTGAACTTATTTCTGGCACAGCAGAGGCCGGCAAGAGCAAGGGTCCTTGCTGAATTAATCCATTTGTGCTCTGAGCATGATGATGTAACCTCCAGGTGCCTTGTGGGAGCAGTGCTGTGCTATTTTGAGTGCAAACAAACTCATTTCTGATCTTAGTAAACAAAATTATAATTCTATTGCGTTTATTTCCTGGAATGCATTTTCATTCATTGAGATGTATACACACAGTTTTAGGTGTGTGTGCACTTCCACTGTGGGATGAATCACCTTGTTAGGACTGATGAAGTACAAGTGCTTTGGAGTTTGTTTTTATTTTCTGTGGAAAATGCAAGTGGTTCATAGATAGCAGTACTTCACATGGGAGTCTTGCCAGCCTCAAGCCCCTGTTCAAGAAAAATAATGGTACGATCCCAAAATGCAAGTCTGAACCTGTTTAGATGAAAGGCTCTGGAGAGCCACTACTTCTCAGAGACTTGTGAAAGTAGCTTAGACACTCAAATTGAAAGAGAAATAATGAAGCAAACAAAAACGTGAAGTCCCTGGAAGCCCTGTGGATACTGTAATTATCAACATCCATAAAGCACTTCAAAGTGGAGGCAGACCACTCCTTGTCAAAGGATGCAGGAAGGCAGAGTCCAGCCTAGCTCCTCAGGTTCCCAGCCTGGGGTTGCTCCCCAGCACCCAGGAGCTCACTACTGCTTATCTTATAGGGGAGCCTGATGTTCTAGCTGAGGTTTGGGGTACTGAGTAATTGCAATATCGGGGACTACTCTGAAGGGCTTGTTGAGCACCCAGACAGTGGGAGAAAAGGTGAAATCCCCCAAGTGAGAAGTGTCCTTTCAAAGCTGTCTGAAACCTCGCTGCTCCTGGTTTCAAGCTCATGTGAAAATGAGTATAACATAACTGCAACTTTAAGGAAGGTACATAGAGCTTTTTCAGTTAAAATGAGTTTAATCCAGTTTAGAGGAGCCTCTGGAAACCAGTTTTCCTACTGAGGTTGGTGGTCTGCTCTCCCTCTGTCCCCAGGCTGAGCACAGGGGTGCAAACACACCTGCCTGGCTCCCATTTCACTGGCGTATCCACATCCCAGACTCCTACCACTAAGAAAGCATTAAATGATTGGTGTAATTCAGGTCTGGCTGGGATATGATTTAACCAATGGTTCCCAAAACTAGAAAGGAGATATGCCAAGCTAGTGAAACTGTTGTTAGTGATGTTCTTGGTGGATTGGATTGTTAAGCTTTCACCACACTACAGAGAGACAAAGCTGCTGAGAATATGAGCTTGCTATGAAAGGGGAGGGGAAAAAAATCTGTGTGGCTTCATTACGGATGCACTAGCTTTGAAAGAAATGTGCTGTTTTCTGTATGTGGAAGAAATGTTCACACCAAGCCTGTGGTTTTATATCCATATGAAAAGGACATTGTGTTCATCCACAGAGGTGAAACACAGAAATTATTGCATATCTTTCTTCACAGAACTGTGCCCAGCTCTGTATTTTGTAATAAGCTTAGCACACATCTGAGTTTGGACTTCATGTATCTACAAATACAATTATTGCATTAGCCATTAACATAATATTGCATTATTTCCTGTTCCGCCTTCTTATCAATATCCTGAACTACACCGGAGTTCCAAGCAGAGTTCACAACACACTTTAACATTTCTGAGTAGTGATAGTATATCCCCCAAACAACTCAGGCTTGTTTCAAATAACTCAAGACCATGTCCTGCAGCTGCAGGATTGGAAATCTCAAAGCTGCACAAACACATATATGGGGAGTTGCCTATAAAGCAGCTTTAAGTTTGTCTGGGGCTTAGGAATGGAAGAATCTGAGTTGCAAACCTTGGATGAAAAGTGACTTTTTAAACAGGCATTTGCATTTGTTAATAAAAAGCAGCATTGAGCCAAGCAGGGAGGGGATGCTGAGCTGCTCTGAACGTGGGTGGCAGTGCTGCCTGGTGTGAGCCTTTTCTTCCTAGTGAAGAGGAGAGCTCATACTTGCACCGCAAGAACCTGCGGGGAGTTTGTCTTCTCACCTGAGTGCAGGAAAAGTATCAAGGCTTTCCTCCCTCTTCTCTTCTGCTTTGTCTCTCTCATAAGGAAAACAGACTTAGGAAGATCTACTGAGCTGCAAGAGGCAGTGGAGGCTTCTCCAGGAGAAGTCACCTTCTCCAGGGGCTGTCCTTGCCTGCAGGTGAATCCCGCAGGCAGTGCAGGGCACAGCTCTGTAGTTTGGCTGGTGTGTCCCAGCTGTCTGTTTTGGCTGCCACCCACCTGCAGCAGACATAATGGTGTGGGACACTTGGTGGCAGAGCCTCAGTGGAGGTGTGCAGCAGCTGGCAGAGGACACTGCAAACAAAGTCCAAGGCTCATATGGTCTGGCCTTGGGAGCAATCCAGATAGTTATTTTTAGGCAACTGGATCTGATAGGGAGCTGTATCATTTCCAGTCTCTTCTGGCCCCACCTGGGTAGGTGACAAGCACTCCATCCCTGCTCAGAGCTCTCAGTGGTGTGGTAAGAGGTCTGTATGTCACTTGTATTGCATTGTTTCCTGCTTTTGCTCATTTCCAGGGACTTTTCTAACAACTGAATGAGGAAGAGGGGAGGTTGCTGCCTGCCTCTGAACAGGAAGGATATATGAGATTATTCCACTGGTGGACTACACATCATCAGTGTCTAATGAACTTCCTGCATGGGGAGGGGGTAAGGGTTATGTAAAGGAGGGAAATTGAGTTTATCCTGTTCTACTGTCTTTTGGAGTCATCAGGAAAACAGGGTTGAGACCTGAAAAGCCATAGTTGCTTTTCAGCCTCCCAATTCCCTTGGGATATTCAGTGATTTCTCTGTATGGGGTGGGAAGGAAGAGAGAAGGAAATGGAGTCCTTTAAATCTTTTGCTCCTGGACTCATTCAGCCATTTATTTTATTTCCCTTTTCCTCTCCAGGCAACTTCTATTGTTCCCATTGGTAAGCCAAGGGGCTATATGACAAATTGTGCTTTAGCCCCATAATGTGATTTACACAATAAATGTCACAGGTAATGCAGGTGGCAAAAGGGGGTGGAGAGACTTTAGCCTGTTACATTTTCCCAAGCATTACAAAGAGCTAGCTTAGTTCTACCTCAGTAGCTGGGAAGCTACTTTTTCCTTCCAAACTGCTGCTGTTCACACAGTAAACATGCTTGCAAATGTATCAGCAAAGGAAGGGAGCTTAAGATCTCCAGGCTTTGTCTAAATGAAAGTCAGCAAGAAAAAGAACAACTTGGATTTAATTGATTTTATAAGTGCCAAATTTTGGCTGCAGGATTCCAGAGAGGTGAAATCTTCAGTTTCCCACTAGTGGTGGATACAGAAAGCAGGCCTGCCTACTCTTGTTGTCATGGATTGTGTGTTGATGGTGTTCAAGATGGGGTCACCTTGGGTTTCAATAATAAATTCTGACTTTAGGGAACATTTAAGTGACTGGGAGGTAAGGGGTCACATTCCCTTTCTTACCCTACTTGGATCCTGTTGAGAGTTAATGGAGTGGGACCACAAATTGTAGATGGAAAACTGATGTCTAAACTTTCTTGGGAGAGTCAGTTCCCTCCACCCCCAGATGCTGGCAGCCTGACTGGACAGATTTATTGCTATTTGAGGAAAGGGACAGGGAAAGAGATGTAAGAGAAGGCAGATTTCATTTTTCTTGGTCCCATGACTGAAAACTAAGAATCAATGTTTCTCATGAGTACTTCATGGACCATTTGGTTTTTGGAAAGAAGTAAAAAAAATGTCTGTCTCATAGATATCATGGGTGTTTTTTAAATTGGCAGCTGCCTGTGCAGACTAGCCCATCTGTAAAATGAACCTAAAGTTGCTCATGGGACCAAATTATAGAAAAATCCCCCTTGCTCCAATTAGCAAGAGCGCCAGTGTGCTACCAGGGCCCCCCCAGTGCCCATGGGTGATCTCTTGTCTGGTGGATGTTCACAGTGGTCCCCTGGGATGGAGGATTCTGAGTCCCTCTGAGGCTTGTGCTAACAAGTGATGTTTCACAAGCAAGAGAAAACTGCTCCCATTTATCAGGAAAATGGGGGCGAGGTTCTCCAGAGCAGCTGGGAAATGTGCACTCCCTCAAATGAATGTGGTCATCCAAGAAGGGTCCCAGCTTTCCTCCTGCTGCTTTTGGGAGTGTTTGGGTATGCTGTGCAGCCCCTCTCTCCAAAGCTGCTTCTCTGCTCCTCTGCAGTGGCCAGATGAGCTGGAGGCCATGCTCTTGCACCAGTACCACAGGGCCAGCTGCCCACCAAGAAAGCTGGGGTTTGCCCCATGCCCTCGGCCTGCCTCTCCTGTTGAACACCATCAGCTTGTGTGCAAAGTGTGTGACCTGCCTGGTCCAGCATCTCTGCGTGGCAGAACAGAACCACGCTGCCCTGTAATGGCAGGGCCCTTCCAGGGAGCAGCACAGCGAGGAGGGTTTGGTTTCAAACAATGATATCATTGACAGGCTGGAGCAGGACCAAGATTGTTCCATGTTGGTCATCAGCAGAAACAGTTTCAAGCCATCTGTACATTATGGCACAGAGCCACTCGTCCTTCGTTTGGCTTCCTCACTTGTATTTAGCGCAGCTCCCAAGGCTTTCTGCGGAACAAATCCTGCCAAGAGCAGGCAATCCCACCCTGAGCTGGATACTGTGTTGGATCTTGGGGAATGACTGATCTTGCCGAAAGCTGGTCACTGTTGAAAAGGTGTGAGGGCTTCTCTAGAGTGCTCATATGCAGCTTACCTTAACCTCAAACAGCCCCCCATGGCTGCAACTGTGATTGAGGATTAGCAAAGGAGAGTCCTCCCATCCAAAACCAGCTTTTCCTCTGACTTCATTAATTCTTCAAGTTGATAGCTCCTCTAATGAGGGACTCCATTCTGTCTTCTAGGAAGATGATGTGTGCTAGCAATCTGCCAGCTGCCTGACTGGATCTCTCAGTCCTTTAAATGATGCTGGTTTGCATCCAAACTTAGGCAGCTTCATCTTGAGCTGCTGGAGACATAGTCACTGAGACATAGAAGAAAGGATTAAATTGTGCTATTTTTTTCTAGGCTTTCCTTTCCCAGCAGGGAGGTGAGCTCTATGCTCTTCTGGAAATGGTGAGGCAAGTCTGTCAGTGCTTTGCAGGGAATCAGTCGTTCAGCCTGGTAGTGATGCTGTCCTGAAGTGATGGCAGATAAGGTTTTGGGGTATATGTGTCTCACTAATCTCCTGTTTATCCAACAACTGGTATACATGGAGAAAAGGGACAAGAGTAGCTGATAACTCTGGTGTACTCTGAAATGGAAGGAAGGCAGGCTTCTTTTCTGTTTGTTTACAGTTTGGTGGAAAGCTCGATGCTGGCTGAGGAAGTGAGCTGGACTGGGAAAGAACTTTCACAGGCTCAGAGATAGCACCCCCATGGGTGTTGCAAGATGTCCTGTTGTTTTTCCTCTTTCCTCACTGCCTGCCCCACCGCACACAGTGCAATACACTGTGACAGCCCTTCTCAGCAGTGCTGCAAGAGCCCCAGTGCACCCCTGTGTTAAGGCAGGGAAGGGTCTTCAAAACAGCACAGTTTCCAGCTCAGAATAAGAAGCTGAACTTTTCACAGGGAGCCTGCAATGCAGGGTAGGAGTCAGCTGGTGGAGAGGGGCTTGAAAGTTGTAACATGGCGGGCTCAGTCAGATGATACATGCTTTCAGCTGTGTAAGTGTCCCTAAAAATTCAGGCAGACCTCTCAGCTCTGTAATCCACCCTAGAAGGGGCTAGAGACTGAGTCTGCAAGTAGGAAGAGGTGTGCACACACTTTTTGTTGTGTGGCATCACCCTGTGCCTTGAAACCTGCTGTGCCAGGCCTCTGATGCTCAGCACCAGGGCTGGAGTCAGAGCATCGAGGAGTTCTATGGTCAATGCTGGAGGAGAGATAAAATAGCTATTCATAGTGAATGTTTTCCAAGAATAAAGGAGCAGGAAGAAAACATAAGCGTGCTTGTTTGGGAATGAAACAAGTAGGCTGTGCAAGCCTCGGCTACTGGAAATCCATGGGCTGGTGTCTAATTCTGGCTTTGGTAGCACTGGGCAGATGCACACTGGTTTACTGTCTAATCTTGAGATGACAGTCTCACACAGACCAGATACCTGCCAGAGCATGTTGCTCAAGGCAATTTCCTTTGAGTTAATGCAATCTGCTGATTAAACATTTGTTTCTTGCAGCCTCATGCTGAGCAAGCTATTGCAGTCAGGGAGATGAAGGGAGTCATTTTCTGTGGGATGGTGCTTCTGTGCAGACCAGGGATAGCTGAACACAGTGATCTTGCCTTCTGATCACTGACAAGATCTACTGATGAGAGTTAACACATCAGAAGGAGACAAAATGGGTTTTTCTGGGCTACAGTGAACTTTGAAAGTGGAGATAAAAGGTGTTGTATTCCCAACATCAAATGCTATCAAATACAACAGTGGCACACAGTTTTGTCTGACACTAAGCCATGGGTACTTGTTCGGGTGTCTGAGCCTTTGGTTGTAGGATGGGGGAAGCACTTGTTCAAACACTCTGATAAAAGGCTGTGTTTGCTGTTGCTCTGGCCTAATTTAATTAGAAATCACAAGCACCCAATCCCTTATTCAAACAGAGAGGCTTTCAAGGTAGATTAGCCCTGACTGCCACATGCCAAAACCAAGGCAGATGGAAAAATCTTTGCTTTCATTCAGCCTAAAGAAATCAAGCAAAGACAAGAAGACAGATTTTTGTTTCTTGCTTTCTTGCAGGGCACAGTTCCAAAATGTGGTGCATGAAATGCATTAAGCAGAGATGTGGAAGGTCTGAACTGTAGCTGCAGTGTTGCTGGTATCGCACTGCCCAGGATGCATGTGGCATCCTTGTGGCATGGCAAGTGTGGCACTGATAGCCTGGCAGCACTGTGGGGGTTGCTACAGAAGTGTGCTTCAGAGATGGGGTGTGTTCTGTGATCCTTCTCCGAATCTTTGCAAGGGAAGCCATTGTTATAAGAAACTGTTTTAAACCTACGTTTTATGGCTGCTGAGATGCACACAGGATATGACCTTCTTGGTTTGACCCAGATTTTGACTTACTGTACTTTTTTACATCACTGTTTAGAAAATGCAGATGTTTAAAAAGAAGGGGAAGGCTGTTTCCTCTGGAACAGAATCAAAACGCTTACTATCCAGTGCACAGGAGCTCCTTTTATAGACTTGGTCTGATCTTGGGCTGAAGACAGGGAGAATATTGTCTATATGAGGATGACACGAACAAATTCAAATAGGGGAATGAGCTTTTCCCCTAGGACAAAGATGTGAATCGGCTTCTGGGCAGAAGTTGAAATGCAGATTGGTTTATAATTGTACTCAGTTTTGCACGCTGGAGAGAGTCTGGATTTCAGCTGAGAACTTGCACCAGTGCCCAGACGCGTCCTGAACTGGCCTGTGGTGTGCTTGCTGTGCTGGACTTGGTGCTTTGAATGTAATCCCAGTATAACTGAGACATAACTTGGCTGTAGTAAAGGAAACTCTGCACAGAGACTTGTACCAATTAAAGGACAACGACGATGTTGGGGTTTTGGGTGTTTAAGTCCTCATGTAAAAACGGAGTTGTTCCCTTGCAGCTGTTGGAACTGGATCTCAATACCTAATTGAACTCAGGAACAGGCTCTCCTTTATTGTTTTAATTTAATAAATGTCTTGAAAGAGCACTTAGGAAGACGTTTTGCTGCACCCTTTCAGAAGTGAGTGTGCTCCATGAGAAGTGCTCAGCTCCCCAGGGCAGCAGATCAGTGGATGTGGCAAGGTCAGCTGTGCTCGCACCTTCTGACCCTCTGCCATCAAAGCAAGCGCTGCCCCAGGAGGCACAGCCTGCGGCACCAGTCCCGGCAGCTCCGGTGCCACCAGGGATCCATTAGCTGCTGCCTCCCTGGGGACAATGTGTTAACAAGTGCCTTGCAGATTGAAAGCGCTGCTCTGGAGCAGAATGCAGAGATACAGCACAGCTGGTGTCCAGCAAATACCCATCTCCTGCCTGCCTTTTCTGCCCATTGCAGTTGGTTTTGCACAACAGGCAGCGACTGCCCCAAGTCTGCAATAGTGGTTCACAGCAGCAGGAATATTTATACTGACTTTGGAAAGAGATGGATCTAGCCAATTTTCTAGGACATCTAGGAAGCAGAAATCCAGGTCTAAAGAAAGGTCTTATTGTCTTTTTTTTTTCCCCTCTTCTTTCACCCTCTCTGCCATGTCTGCAGAAACCTCTTTGCACCACGCTACACTGAGACTCATTACAGCTGGACTGGACAAACCCAGACCACCTCTCTGAGCCACACGGTGAGTGCAGGGAGCTCATTCCCTCCTGCCATGTGCAGGGGAGATCAGGTGGGGGGCCCAGAGAAGAGGGTGAGCTTCTTTCTCCAGAGCTTTTCTTTGAGGATACAGGTCCCCACAGCTATAAGCTGGATCTGGCTTTCTGACCTGGGGATTCCAGTGAGACAATGTCTCCGTCCCCCCAAAATGGTAAAAACATCTTACTGGTTTGCCTGAGCTCTGTTTTGAGAGCCCAGGTCAGCCACCAGCATTGCTCTTCTCTCTGGTGCTGGGGAATTGTTTATTCTTCACAGTCCTCATTGTCTTGCTTTTGGTTTTACCCCTGGGTAACTGAGGATGTTCTCAGCCTTTGGGAAAACCAGCCTGTGTAAGCTGGCTCCTGTTCAGTAAAAATCCCATAAATTACTGATCTCACACAGGCCTTGGCTGACTCTCCACTGCAGTGGCACAAAGATGGGCATTGGTTGTGATGCAAAAATAAGAAATAAAAATCCCATGAGATCATCTTTACTAATGCTGCCCACGGGCGAGGGGAAGAGATGTGATGAATATGTTGGTGTTTTTTGCCCCAAAGCCTCCTTGTCCCTGCCAGAGGCTGCCTTTGTCTTGCCAGGAACCCCCCGACAGGGACTTCCCCGCTGCCTGTGGCATCACCCTCTCTGGGGCTGAAGGCACATCCTTTGGGGCCTGACCCAGGGCCAGCTGCCATCGATAGGCAGCTCCTGTTACAGGAAGAAAGCTTTGGATCCGCCTTAACGCTGCAGCCGTCTCAGTTGCTTCCTTGGGGATTCAGAGCTCTTAAATTTTTACTGGCAGCAAGGAACCATTTGATGTGCTCACACAGGTCACGCACGGCAGCTGAAAGGCCAAGTTTTGATGCAGACTCGCAGAGATTTGGTTACGATAGTGAACTGCCAAGTGCAGTGGAGAGAGAACAATTACTGGAGTGTTGGCGGTACTCGTGTGGGACTCAGTGATGCCTAAATATAGCACATGTGCATCCCCAAACTGCATTGCCAACCCTGCTCCCCTCTGCCTTCCAGGACCACTGCTTTTACCAGGGGGCCGTGCGGGGCTGGGAGCACTCCAGTGTCACGCTCAGCACATGCCGAGGGCTGCGGTAAGTGCCTGGTGATGCTGGAGCTGCAGGACTGCCTCTGCTCAGCTCCTCCTCACTGTACTGCCAATTGCCATGTTTCTTTCAGGGAAGATAGACCTGTTCTCAAATGCCACCTAGCCAAAAGTCCTGGGCATAAAAGGGAACGTGTCAGGGGAAATGTAGAAATTTGTCAATCATTAGTAAACATGCCTCCCAGCCAGCTCCTAGACTCCTTCCCTCTTTGTGCTGGCAATGTGGGCTCATGCGATGGGTGAGTTTAACTCAAGAGTGCTCTGGAGCAAAAGTCTCTCTTGTGAGAGACTCTGGGCTGCATCCCTTACAGAGACAGGGGCAGGACTCACCACATCTCGGCCCAATACTCTACGCTAATGCAGAAACCAGCTCCTCCCAGCCTCTCACAACTGGCAAGCTTTTGTGTGCATTTTGAGGCAGTGTCTTCAGGTCTGAATTTCCTCCTGGATTTTCAGCTCTGCTCTCTGCTTTTTTCCCAGGGGGTTCTGGGGCTGTGTGTATTATGTGTTTTAAACCTTCACTTTGGTAATAATGGAGTCTTTGGCAGGAAAAGATGTTCTGTATCCTCAGTAGGAGTCAATGGAATGGCTTGTTGTGACCAAAGAGCTGCATTCATTTACACCAGCTCAGAGTTTGTTTTCAAAACACCACATGGGCTTTATTGATATTAGTGGTCATCTGCTCTCAAGCACTGATTGGAAGCTGTGCTGGTGGGACTGGCTCCAGCCAGGAAACAGCCCATGCCAAAACAAACCTGAGACATCTTAAGTGGATGTAGCACAGGCCAAAGAGCCCAGCAAGATAAACAGGACAGTGCAGCCACCTGTGGCTTGCAATAAATAAAAGCAAAAGTAGTCACAGGTGTGCCTTGCTTCTGCAAGCCTGTGTTTTCCTGGGCTCTGCCTTCCAGCTGCAGAGGAGATAGAGATGTCTTAGTGTGCATACTCAGTAGGGTTCTTGCGCTCCTGAGCTGTCAGCATATGCTGGCAACTCCTTGACTGGTTTTCTAATCACTGGGAAGGCACAGGAGCTGAGCACACGTGGCTGTTTTCACTCTGAGCCATCACAGGGAGGCATGCTGCCCATCAAGCCACACATCTTCTAGTGGGTGTCAAACACAGATTTCCAGCTCTTCTGGCTGTAACATGCTCATTGAGAAAAGCAGAACCATATGGCCATGTGCAAGTCCCAGAAAGAGCTATGGTTTTCCCTGTTGAAACAAGGTCTTCACGGTTTTTATGTCAGTTCTGTTAAAGACAAATGTCTTCAATTGGTTGAAAAGCTTCCACTGCCCCTAAAGAAAATGCTGTAAAAATCAATACCTCTCAGGTTAGCACTATTGCAGCACGTGCACCACTCGTCCCTTAATGTCTGAGGCGTGCTGAATACAATTTAATATATGCAAGCTCAGGGATTCCCCACCTCTGAGCTCAAAATATTCTCATCCTTTTTGTTAATGAACTGAGTGGCCTGGTAAGGATAAGTGCCTTGCCAGGGTCAGGTGGGAGCTCAGCAGCAGCAGAAGGATTGGTCTCTGGTTGCTATGATAGTAATTGACTTTTCTCTTATTGCTTCCTGTTTCAACAGAGGACTTATCGTATTGAGCAGCAATTCCAGCTATATCTTAGAGCCAGTTCCCGACAGCCCACATCAGCACTTGATCTACAGGTTGGGCAACCTGAGGTTGCAGAGAGGAGCCTGTGGTTACCAGGGCACTGGGGACACAGCCAAAGACTGGCTCAGGGACTTCACAATGGGGATGAAACCACGCAGCCAGCGGGTGAGCAGGGCTCAAACTGGGTTGGTGTATGATGCTCCAAATTTCCCACCTCCTGTGTGGGAGCACAGATCAGAAAGTAAAATGAAGGAGAATATTTAAGAGGGTTTGTAACAAGATGATTGCCAAATAGTGGCTCCAACAGGGAGATAAATGAGTGTAGCACGAGGAATCTGGGCTGTTCCTGCGCAGATTTGCGCATCTGATACATGAACAAATGGGAGGGCTGAGGAGAGCCACACGGCCACTTGCTGTAGCTAAACTGGATACTTGGATACAAGTCCTCACATCTGGGGCACCCTGTGTGTGATGGGGTGGGGTGAATGGCCGGTGAAAAACAAACTGGGAAAAATGACCTGTACATATGTTTTACAAAGAGTTTCTTGGGGAATATTGGGGAAATAACCTGTGTTGCTGCTGCTGCAGGTGAAACGGGAGACTCTGCAGACTACAAAGTATGTGGAGCTTCTGCTTGTCGCTGATTATGCAGAGGTAAGAAATAGGATCATCTTTATACCAACTGAGCACCAGGCCCAGAGCGAGCATCCCACCTGCAGCATCTTCTGGGGTGGGTAGGGCAATTGGAACTCAACATGTTCCCTCTTGTCATCCCAATGGTCCTACCCCCACCAGCAGACAGGGAGAGGTGTGTATTAGTCACTTTTTTCCTAGCAGCCATGACCCCTGTGCCACCATTGTCAGCTGCTGTTGGCCAGGGAAGGGATGTGATTTGGATGAAGGACTAGGGTTGGAGGTCAGTTCTGGCCTCCCAAGGTACTAGTGATCAGCCCTAGCTGTTGATGGGAGAGACTGCCTTCAGTCTAGGGTGACTAGTGGGTTTCCAGGAACTACGTGCTTATAACTCTGCAGTACACTTAATCTCTAGAGAAGATAACTGTGATTATCCTCTGCTCTGAGCTGGTAGCAGACATATAAATAGACATTTTTAAGGCTCCAGATCATAGAATAGGGCTGGAAGAGACCCAATGAAGTCAGCGATTCCTCCCCCATCTCCAGCTTGGATGGCACGCCAGACATACTTACTGACAGTGCAAACCATACGGTGTTTTGCTAATCATTTAATCTCCAGCATAGAAGGGAGTCAGGCTGGTCCTGTTCATAATTTACGACTTGAAACTCCAGTAGTGAAAGCCACATACTGCTCTGGGCTATAATTTATTCTGAACAAAACTAAAGAGGCGGAACTTATTTTGGTTTCTCTATTAGGCACCAGGATACCAGGGAAACTGTGAGAAAGCGCATTGTACCCAAGAACTGCCCAACTGGTGAACAACTGAATGTTGTTCACCATTGGATTAAACAAGCTGGGGTAGACACCCTCACAGTGTCATCATTAACTGCCCTTTCTTTACTGTCTCTGATAGAAGAAAAGTCGCAGGTTTTGTTGTCTGTTAAACAAAAACTAAATATTTTGCTGCTTTAATTCATTGAATCAAAGTTTGCTAAAATTGACTCATTAATTACCAGATGGTTTAAATAGGAAGATTCATTGGATGAGCAAGAAGCATCCCCATTTGTTGGATGGATGAGATGTGATGAGCGCCACGGCAGCCTTGATCTCAGACATTAAGTCATGTTACCGTATATTTTACCTGGCACGTGTCAGTTCTTTGTCAGCCCCTGGCTCTGGGGTCTCTGATTAGTTTGGGTTGCTCCACTGTTACTACTGCTGCTTAAGTAACATTACTGCAGTGGATTGTGCCAGGGATGGATTCTGACTGTACATGTACAGGTGGGCTTATAGTCAGAAGTACAGTGAAGGAATGTTTTTGGGCTTCACTTCCTAGTTACCTTCATATTCCCAGAGTAATGTGACTTGTTTTAATGCATTTCAGCTCCTCCTGGTTGCCTTTGTGCTGTCTGACATGTCCATTTTGTTCAGTTTCAGAAGCATCACTTCAACATTGAAGCAACAAGGCTTAAATTAATAGAAGCTGCTAACTATGTAGATAAGGTGAGATCAAGTGTGCATGAACTGATGAAAGCAAAGTCCAAATCATGAAATATGAGAATTAATTGTGACTGAGAAAGATTGCCTTCTTGGGAGAGAGAATAATGTTTCAGCAGTTCTCCCCAGTGACTTGGGGAGTGGAGAGCATCTGTCAAGCAATTCTGTTGTTGGACATCATGGATGGGGTGGGGGAATCTCCATTCCTTATTTTGGAGCTAGCATGAGTGTCTCTGTGTTTTAACATATCTCTGTATTAAGTGTGTTACCTAAATAATGCTTTTTGACAAGGGACTATGATATTCACTTCACATTGTAGAAATCTTGGTAAGTAGAGTTGGAAGGAGCCTTCAGAGGTCATCCTTGCAGTGGTACTCTGTACTACAGAAGTAAGCTTCACTACTTTTCAGATCCACTCCCTTCATACTCCCCTTCTCCCCTTAAACTCCTTTCACCACCCCCTTCACCCCACCACCCGTAAAGGCTTGTCCTGTCTGTACTTGACATGAGCAACAGATTATTTCCTTCCTCTTTTCAGGAATTTTGACATATCTAAAGATAAACATGATGTCAGTCTCCGATCTGTTTCTCTGGGCTATCTCCTTGTCATTCATTTAAAAACAAAAGCAGTTTCAATGGAGTTTAGGTTTGTGTGTAGTGTACATTTCTCTCCACAGAGCTGCAATACATTTCCAGAGGGAGCATCTTTTCTGGACATGTGTGTCTGTAGTAGCATTTAGCAGGGTTTATATTCAAGATTTAAAACAGTAAAATAAGAGTGGTGCTCATTTTGTCATGTCTTTTCCTTTCTGCATCTTAGTTTTACAGGTCCCTGAATATCCGAATTGCCTTGGTGGGGCTGGAGATCTGGAGTATAAATAAATGCGATGTAAGTGAGAATCCCTACTCCACCCTGAAGTCCTTTCTGGCCTGGAGCAGCAAGGAGCGGGTGCACAGAAAACATGATAATGCCCAATTAATCACGTAAGTTTATTTCTTCTGAAATAACCTGTTTCTGACAAATGGGTTGGGTGGGAGGGTAATCAATATGTTAGATGATATCATTCTAAAATTCAGAGTGGCAGATTTTTGTAGCAGCTGCTCAGCCAGCGTTAAACTCTGACACCCAGAGCACAACCACGTTGGGAAAAGTGGGAGCCCCAGGCTACGCAGCAGTCTTGAGACATAAGCATCAAAGCACATCAGCTTTACTCTGTGTGTGTCACAAGCAACTGCATGTGATCTGTCGTAGCTACATGTACAATTTCAGGAAAATATGAACCATAAGCAAGACCTGTAAAGGGGAGCTAAGCCCTTTGTGGAAGGCATTCATTCCTAACTCATCCTGCTGAGACACAGGGGCACAGTGCTGGGAGCTGGTCATTCACTCGTCCTACTGGACTCCCTAGGGCCAGTAGATCTGGCCAGCAATGCAGGTGTCATTGGAAGAAAAATTTGCAGCTGCTCTTAGACCTTCTTACCTCTTCCATGGCAATGAGTCAGAGAAACCTGTAGGACTGAAATGCAGACATAGAATGCCTTTTCCCTTGTTTTGTTTGGTTGTTTGGGTTTTTTTTTTTCCCCTTTATCACTACTGTATTTCACCTTCACCTAGTCATATCTTGAGCACAATTTCCAGGGCTCCCATTTCAGACATGCTGGCAGGGATGGTTCAGAATTCCATCTCACCAGGCAGGAACCGAGCGTGGTTGCACCTCAAAGGTGTTATCTAGTACTATGTCAAGTCCCTGAATCCCAAGGTCCAAATATCAGCTTAAGGTAAATTAAGTATTCACAAACAGTACCAAATTAAGGATCCAGACAGAAATATTCTTTTCTGTGCTTGTTGCAAAGCTCAGCAGGAGCATGTTTTGGCACCAGATCATTATAAAAAATAGGATTGACTGGTTGGCCCCTAAAACAAAGTAGCAGTACAAGAAAAATAGGTCTTAAGGCTTTGTAACTCTGCTCTAATGTCCTTTTCATGAAGATAATCCTAAAGAGAATGCATTCACCTGACACAGCATATAAAGCTGTGGATGGCAGGATGCATTTTTCTGCCTTGCCTTCTCAAGTGCCTCAGTGCTAGTTCACGGTCATTCTGGGTTGATTTTAGGGGTGTGCCCTTCCAAGGTACCACAGTAGGCTTGGCTCCCGTGATGTCCATGTGCTCTGAGTTCCAGTCAGGAGGAGTGAACATGGTAAGTAATTTCTAATACTTAATATGATGTTTCTTGCCAGCAGTGAATACATAGGATAGATGCCTCCTAAAGCCCAGGTAGAAAATATTTCCTGTGAAGGCCTCTAGCTCACCTGTTCCTGGGCAGGAATACCTTCAGTAGTTGTTTTCTACATGTAGTAATGAGAAGTGCTGCTTACCCTATTGACTTAAAGATGCACAGGACAGGCACAGGTAAAATGCTGACGTGCCTCTTTGACCTTGCACAGGATCACTCTGATAATGCCATTGGTGTTGCTGCTACCATTGCCCATGAGATGGGGCACAATTTTGGCATGAATCATGATTCAGCTGGCTGCTGTACTACCCCTGCAGAGGATGGAGGCTGCATCATGGCTTCTGCAACTGGGTGAGTTTGTCTTACGTGGTCTCGCGAAGAAATGCAAAGGGCTTCATCGCAAGAGCCTTGGTGGAGTCAGAGCTAGAAATGCAGACTGAAGGTGGGTCTGTTGCTGCCTGTTGAAGCCAATGTGTTTACAGAAAAAACACTGCTGCACAAGCCCTGGCTCATGTATTAGTAGCAATTTGCTAAATTCCCAGTGAACTTATGCCTGCCTGAGACTGGCCTTAGGTAACATAGGGACCTGGAAGCATTTAGAATTGGAGCTCTAAACAGTCGGGGAAAACAGAAAATTTTCCTATCTTCTGTCCTGAGAGACTGTCTCAGGAGCCCTCTAACTCCTCATCTCCAAGTTTGTGCCTCCAACTGTGTCCTGCCAAACAATCCGTCTCTCCAGAGCAAGTTCAATGCATATCCACAGACATTCTGCGATACCTGGACTGCCTATTGACAACAAGTACAGAGAAATGAGGGGTGACCAGAACGTGTGTGACCTTGACATGTAGAGGTTTATGTGGGTTTCATTTCTATGTTGCACATCAGATGCACGGATAGATAGTTTGATAAGGTTTCTAAATCATCTCATGTAAAAGCTAATATGCTTTTTAAAGGCACAGCAATAGGGCTATATTTCTAGGTCAGAAGACATGAGAACAGATCAACTTCATGTTGTCTTAATACTGCTTGGTTTTAGTGAGCCACAGAAAACCTGTGTTTAAAAGGGAAGAAATAACTGGCTTCAAGAGGAAGGGGAAGTGAGAGTGGCTCTGAAAATCCACAGGGATTCCAGAGCTCATTTTGGATGAGGAACTACAACAGCTTCTATATTTCAGTCACGTAAAAATGTCAGACAAACCCATTCACCTAAAGCCACGCTCCCTCTTTCCTCAAGCCTTCCTCCTTGGGGTTTAGCAAGTTCTCACAAAATTTTCTCTGTAGATATATTCTTTTACACGAATTATTTCTTCCAAATCAGAAAAACATTTAGGTGAGAAGTGAAAACGTAGTGGCATGCAAGTAGAACATGCAAAATGACCGGACACATGCACACTCATTTGTAGAGTGCATAGGTTCTGGCACTGTCACAACCAAAATTGATAATTCATGTAACAGAAAATATAGGAAAAAGGATATTTTATTTTTATCACTTGGATTCACAAGCAGTTATTCACAGCCCGGGTGCTGGATTCTCATGTTTGTTCAAGCAGTTAGGAATAAGCCACAGCTTCAATATTGAGAAAGTAAGGACAGCCATACTTGTCAGCTATCAAAGTCGAATCTAACTCGACTTACTTTGTTTCAATAAAGTTTAGTTTTTGATGCCTTTATATTACTAGCCAGTCTTGCAGTGTAATCTCACTTTATGTTCAGATACAATCCATCTGGATCTGATTTTGAACAGGCACACAGAATCACAATCCACTTTAGCAGAATTTCATAGACTTCAGAGAGAGACCTGTGTCCTTTGACACTTGTCAGGATTTGCATGTGCTCTGTTTTTGTTCTCTAAACCATTGCCCAATTCTGTCTTGATGTTTTTCTACACTGTCCATATTCAGGCACCCTTTCCCCAAGGTGTTCAATCAGTGCAATAGAAAAGAGTTGGAGAAGTATCTGCAGTCTGGTGGAGGGATGTGTCTTTCCAATATGCCGGATACCAAAAAAATATATGGTGGGAAGAAATGTGGAAATGGCTACTTGGAGGAGGGGGAGGAGTGTGACTGCGGAGAGGTGGAGGTAAACCATTTGGGGTTTGGTGGGACACAATGATTTTATTACTCATTTTGCGAATACGGTGGTGTGATATGTAAACAGCTTTTGTTTGTGCAGGACATATGCAGACCTTCTCTGTATGTAAATGTATACTTGATGGAAATCAAGGTTGTAACGTATCATGTTTAACTAAATTCCCAGTGTGCAGAACTCTGGGATGTTGTAATCCATGGCCGAACAGAGGTGATGAAAGCTTAATTTTAAAAGGACAAGAGAAGGTTACCTTAGATGTTGCAGTTACATATATAAGTTCACTTATAAGTAAGGATGGAGCTTCTCATAGCACTTCATCTCACTTCTCCAAATTCATACTTTGACTAATAAGACAAAAAGGAGGTGGAATAAGCAGCCCAGACTCACCAACTTTAACAAGCACAACCTATAGTATCCAGTCAGTCCAGCAGAGGATACAATCATGCAGCACTGTAATTCAGCACCTGCTGGGTATCATGGACATACTGTGGAAGGAAAGCTGTTTGTTTGCTTGTAATTCAGCATGTGCAAGAACAGATTAGTGTCAGCCTCACACTTTGATGCTCTGGCATGCTCTTGTCTTGAACATCTGCTTTGTAAACTCTGCTGCATTTTGCTGCCCTCCAGGAGTGCAATAACCCCTGCTGTGATGCCAGCACCTGCTCCCTGAAGCTGGGTGCTGAATGTGCCCATGGCAGCTGCTGTCAGCAGTGCAAGGTAGGATCTCTGGGCGTTCTGAAGAAGGGAGAGGGAATAATGGTGGTGGAAGTATGAGACTGAAAAATGGAGGGGAGAGGGGAGCAAACACAACCAAACATGGAGTTCAGCTCCTCACCTGCAGACAGCATGGTTTGATTTTTAGGTGCAATAAAAACTAGTGGGGTCCTTTCTTCTAGCTGACTAATTTAATTGATTCCTGTGATAACTGAAGATGAGCTGTGAATGCTGCTGAAATGAAGTCACGCTGCCTCTCTTAAACACTTAGGGATGGGATGAATTGGACTGAATATTTCTCTCCTTTGGCTCTAAAAGAAATCTAGACTGAGGTCTTAGAGCAAATACTTCCTCTGGGGATTAGGCTGGATGCTATCTTTCCTCTGAACCCTCATTTGTGGGATGCAGCTGAATTCCTTTAGCCCAGGTGCCTGCTGAACAAACACTAACAAAGAGGATTGTATACATGTGACCACTATCATTTTAAATCTCAGCTTTCCTTATAGAGGCTGGTTAAAATGTGTTTCTGATTTTGGAGCCAAAGAGCTCAAGTTTTGACAACAAATTAACTCAAAAACAAACAGAGGCGAACATAGCTCTTAAGCTTGTTTTTGTATTTGCATATTTACTGTGTTCTCTTACTGACCCATCCTCAGCGTGTGGAAAATAATTTTCCAGGTATCCAGCTGGAGTCACTCCTTTCACACAAGATTCGGAAAAACCTCCTAGATGTAACTGTGTATGCCTTTCCATTCCCCATCTTCATGGTGGATAGAACAAGAATGGACTGGGTAAACTTGTAAGCATGGGAGCTGAAAGTTATGCATTAGGAAAATGTCTCTAGCAGAAATGACAGGCAAACACTGGAACAAACTTCCCAAACAGGGAGGGTTTTGAGAATAGATTACACAAACATCTGTCAGAAATGGTTTAGGTAAATCAGATTCTACCTTAGGGTAGAGGGAGAGGGATCGGTGTCCCCTCGAGATCTGGCAGTGTTATTTTCTGTGCATGGTCTCATTGCTACCTAGGAAAGGGATCCAGCCATTAATTTGATTCTACACAGCTCACCCTGTTAATGAAGTTAGAGTCACTTGGATCAGTGCTGACCTCAAAAACCCTAAGACAAGGAGGACGCAGTGATGCACGCAAGATTTTTTCTTATCTACAGGGAGACATAGTGCAGACATGAAACCACAAAGGAGACAAGCAATAATTCACTTTTTTTTCTCTTTGTATCTTTTTAGCTGATGTCTCCGGGAACTCTCTGCAGGGAGAGATCAGGGCTCTGTGACATCCCAGAATACTGCACTGGCGAGTCCCCCTTTTGCCCCCCCAACTCTTACCTAATTGATGGGGCTTCCTGCGATGGAGGAAGGGCCTATTGCTACAGTGGCATGTGTCTCACCTATCAAGACCAGTGCTTGCAGCTGTGGGGGCCTGGTAAGGACACAGTGAAATACATTGTCCTTTGAACAGGCCATATTATACGGCATCCTGTATATCACCCTGTATAAGGTACCTTCCATACCTGTCATCAGTGGCAAAGTCTGAGGACTCTTTTCTCCTGCCTCGCTCACTTAGAAGAGGCAGCAAAAATTTCCCATGGTCAAACCTTTCCAGAAAAAGAACTGAGTGTTTGGCATGGGATGAAACAGGCTCCACGGGAATCAGCCACGTGAATCTCTTCCATACAGGAGCAAGACCAGCACCAGACGCCTGTTTTGAGAAGGTTAATGCTGCTGGAGACATCTATGGGAACTGTGGGAAGGACATCTATGGCAACTACAGAAAGTGTGAGATGAGGTAGAGAGCAGAGGGGCAGCCAAGAGTTGCTCATTGGAGATGTTTTTATATATTACAAAATTGTGGGCCAGTAGATAAAACTGATCCATGCTTTGGTTTCACTCCCTCCCTCTGCCTCCTGGGAAACCAGCTGTGTCCTGCAGCTTTAAGGTTACCATTTGCACTGCCTTTGGCATTTTAAATGTATTTGTTTGATATTTTTTCAAAACAACAGAAGAGAGAATTTTCCCATCCATTAAGTTAAATGTAGCATTTAACTAAGACATAAACTTTTTAGTCTTACCTGTGATTTTGTTGAGGCTGGCCTACTAATGGGGACAGTAAAATGGTACCATCAGTACCCATCAAACACTGTTGCTTGGGCTGGCTCTTGGGAGGTGCTTGTTCTTTTGCCATTTAACAATGACTCGACACTGCTGCCTTATTTACATGCAGGGCTGATGCCTGCAAAACATTTGGCAAGCCAGAAATAATAACTTTAGCCTTTTTTCCTTTGAAATCAGGGATGCTAAATGTGGAAAGATCCAGTGCCAGAGCTCTGCTTCCAAACCCCTGCAGCCCAATGCAGTAGCCATAGACACGACTATCCGCACGCAGAGGACACAGCTGAGGTGCCGGGGCACCCACGTGTACAGGTCTGAGAGTGAAGAAAAGGAGATGCTGGATCCTGGCTTGGTGTTGACGGGAACAAAATGTGGGAGCCATCATGTAGGTACAGTCCTGCCTGTAATGGCTTGGGGGACAGTCAGGTTATTGCTTTTCCATCTGGAAAGTGCCTTGTGGTTATCAAGCCATACACTTTTTGTGTCTAGTGCCTTTCTAGGGGATTTTTGTTTGTTAGAAAAATAATTTATTGAAAGCTTCTGAGCAGCAGTGGAAGAATACACACCAAAGACCATCCCTTAAGTATTTTCCAGATGAAGCCCAGGGCTAGTGCTAAATTTGGGATTCACTGGGTGGTTGAGATTGTCTTCCTTAGAGATGAGACACACAATTAGAAATCAAGACACCTAAGAGCTCTTCAGAGACTTGCCACATGGGCATGGCCAAAGCTATCAACTTCTGACCTCCCACTTCTCTCTCTGGTGTGCATTAGCTGGGATTTAGGATAGTGATTAAATGTTTGCTTGGGAACCAGGTTAACTACATGTTAACTACTGTCATTCTGCCCAGGGCGTTACTTGTACTGCCAAGGTGTTTGGGACCCCACAAGATACAAAATAACACCAAGGCAATAATATGGTACGTAACCCAAAGAGCTAACACGGAGTTTTTGGATCCTTTCTCCGCAGGTTTGCTTTGAGGGACGTTGCCAGAACACATCCATCATCTTTGATTCTGAAAGCTGTAGCAAGAAGTGCCATGGGCATGGAGTAGGTGTCTTCTTTTTCATCTCCATTTCTGACTGAAGCAAGATCATTCATCCTGTCATTCATGACTGTCATTCATCAGTGGATGGTTGTTCAGCTCAGTTCTGATACCATGCCTAGGTTTGCTCTGGACTTGGTCATCTTGATAACTAATTTGCACATTCCTTTCATGTTTGATTCATTTTTCTGGTCTGTGAGTATCCCTTTGACATAGGATTTAAGGAGGGATATGAATTGCAGTTAATGAAAATGAAGAAAGGGTAATGTTAGAGAAAAATCTTCTGGGCTCAGTTTAGGTTGATCAGAGGGATCAGACCTCACCTCCAGAGGCTGCCTAGATGATAAAGCAAATAGCAGTGGGCCAAGCAGTAAGCCTGAACAGTAAGAAATCTTTGCTGGATGGAAGGGAAGACTCTAAACTGTCATTCAGTTTAGTGATAAGAACAAGAGAAAGGCATTTCTAAATGCTGCATTTCTCCTGAACCAAAGTTAATGGCACATCAGCTGAAGAACTTTTGGAGAAAGGGAGAATTTCTGAGAAAATAAAAGGCACTGTCACTTCCTGGAAAGAAAATGTTTCCAGGCACTTAGCTCTCTGTTGATGCCAGTGAGAGTTTCTTCTGTAGTCTTTTATGCAGCAAGGCCATCATCTTTTATTTTTTATTTTTTTTTAGCTCCTTTAGTACCTAGCACTAAAGTCTCTGAGTCTCCCCACTCCAGGTCTGCAATAACAACAAGAACTGCCACTGCGACCAGGGGTGGGCTCCCCCCTTTTGCAACAAGCCGGGGAGGGGAGGAAGCTTGGACAGTGGTCCCCCCTTGCCCGAAGGTGAGTGAGACCAGCTCTACTGCAGTGGCACTTCAGAAGGACTCGAGTTAGAAGCAGACAGTTTTTTGTTTAACTAACTCTACTCTCTTACCCTCAGGCCCTTCAGCAGTCGTGATAACTCTGGCGATCCTGGCTCCCGTTCTCCTGCTCATTGGAATCGTGTTTTTATTCTATTATCTGAAATGCTGGAATAAATTTGCCATCTGTTCTCTGAAGAAGACCCCGCAGTTCAGGTAAATTGTCAGTGCTTTGTCTGCTTGCATCCACCTCCCTTCAGCTTCAGAACAGAAGGGAAATTGCAAAGGCTGGGAGGAATATACCTAAAAGGATTTTATAGTATAGTCAATATTTACTTCTCTTTTTTTTTTTTTTTTTACTTCAGTTAAAATATAGTGGAAAATACAGCAAAGAAAAAGGAGAAAATGTATCAAGGAAAAAACACTTATTCTTTTTTCTCTCTCATTGCCAGCGACACCTCTGAAAACGGGCACGCAAACCCTGCCTTCAAGTTGAAAACTCCCCAGGAGCAGAGGAAGGTAGGGACAAGGTCACCTTCCACCCCCCTGGGGAGAGATGCAGCTGCCCTGAGATGTGGGATGTGGTTGCCTCTCACACTGGAATTAGGGAGAGGTTTTATCAAAGGATGGGAAAAATAGCAGACATCACCCATGGCTGAAAGTCAGCGGGAGCTGAACATAATATCTGGTTTTAGCAATTTCCTTAAAGGCAGGAGCTGGGATTCAACTAGCATGTGTGGCCACTTGTCTCTCCTGGTAAATCCTCTTCTGTCACATCCCAATCTCAAATTTGTAGAAATTGCAAACTCTGGGTTTATTTGCAAGCATCACTTAGAATGCTAACACCAGAATTACTCTGTTCTCTTGATTCCCATTTCTGCCTCATGATTCCAAATTGTCCCAATCTAATCAACACCTACTAGACATACACAAAATGCTGGTGTTGCAGCCGATATTTTGTCCTGTGTGGCTCATAGACCCTATGCAGATCCTCAGAAGTGTAGCAGAGAGTGAAAAGGTGGTTTGCAGTGGAAATACCTAACTCTGGGGATTTGTGGGTCTTCTGCACAGGTGATTGGCTTCCCTGAAATTCCATCAAAACCTCCTCCCCAGCAAGCTCCAGGGCTCAGAATAAGCACCCAGCAGCCATCCACCTTCTCCACCGGCTCCAGCTGCGGTGTGGGGCAGCGCACGGGGCCAGCGCTGCCAGGACCTGTGAGAGATGTTGCCCGTCGGACCCCTCCGAGCAGGCCAGCCCCTCCTGCTCCCAAACCCCCTGTCTCTCAGGTATGGAGATGCATCACTGACCTGCAGATGTGGTTTAGTGGTGGGTTTGTTCTGAGGGATGCTGATGAAGCCTCTCTAGTCCTGGTGGGGGTGTAGGAGTTACTAGTGTATGTGCTCCGTCTCACCACAGGGCAATTACTGCTGGTCCTCCTTGCTCCGTAGTGTAGCTGACTGTGACCCTGCTGGACACCAGCACACAAAATTACTCTTAATTCAGGTCCACTCCTACCTCTGACCTGGACCTGAAGTCAGGTAGCTTGGATCACAAAGCAGCATTCACTTTACCATGGTTGCCTAGACATTTTTTAGCTGCTAATCAAATAGATAATTTGCCGGGGATGAAAGATTTTTCCCCTGTATAGATTTTTTCCTAAGCAAGCCTAGCATAGCTCCTCATAGCATTCGCATGAATTTTATCTCCTGGAAACAACCCTTCTGAGATGACCAGTCAGTGGTAAGTCTGAGGTTCAGTACTGAGTACAGGATCTTCATTCCTTAGGGTGATCCCCCAGGTATCCTGCATTTGGCCATTTTTGGACTAAAGCCTCGGGAACCTCAGTCAAATCTTGATGTGGAGCAGAAATGAGACCTTTAGCATGTTGCATAGGAAACATTACACACAAACTGACCTCGTCTTATGTGAGCACCCTAACCATGGGGTTGTTTTTAGAGTTATAGGAAAAGAATATTGATTTACTTCTTTTGCTGGCAGTTTATCTTCTAAGCTTAGTACAGACCTCACATTCTTATGGTGTAAAGATGGCAAATCACTCAGACTGACTTAAACCCATTTTACCAAAATATTTCCCTACTAGCTGTATTAGGTTAGGGCCAACAAAGAAGCAAAGGGCTCCATTACAGGAGATAGCAGGAGGCTGGCTCCCAGGCAGTCTCTCTCTGAAGGATATAGAGAAAAACAAACCCAAAATATTTTAGTGAATGGGATTTGTTTCTAGCTCCATTGTTTCTGTGAACAGCTGGCACTTCAGCAGGAAAGAAAATTAAAACAAAAGCAGGAAGCTGACTGTAGTCAATAAGGAATAGGTAACCTTCCCAGCTGGTTGTTGACAAGTTCCCCTCAACCTCCATTGTGTTTCCTCCCCAGTGCTTCCAGTGTCTTTTTATCAGTCAAACCTACTAGATAGAACACTTTTCCTAGGGTTTCCAAAAGAAGCTTTGCTATTTCTGGGTTGGAGGAGAGCCACAAGATGTAGAAGGTACAGGGGAATAATGAATTTCACTGTTCACTAGTGTCAGTGCCCTTCCTAGATGTTTGCAGTGTCAGCCAGATTTACTCTCTTGCTATTCCTAAAGGAGCTCTTTGGACCCGGTGGTCGGTGGGATTTAGTCTGGCTTGTGCTTCCTGCAGTCACAGGGCAAGTCCTTGAAGACCAGTAGATCCCCAAGCACCGGCTGTTGCAGCCATCGAGCATCGCGTTTATGCATAGTCTAAGAACACTGCGGGGTTTTTGGGTGCCCTCCAAGTCCTGAGTGCAGCTGTGTTTATTAAATCAGCGCCTGTAAGCCAGCGACTTAGCACAGAGACTAAGAAACAGCAGGCAGTTAGTTCTTGTGTGGGTAACTTCTCCCAGGGGCATGCTTTACACTGACATTCATCAGGCGAATGGAAAATATAATGCTGTGAGCATCCTATGAGGGACAGCTGTGTGCACAAACTAAGCAATAACTGAGGTGCAGGGCTGTGTGTGTTTGTATGGGCACACAGATGTACATGTATATAGGGTTTACAGGCATTGTATGGGCAATCATACAGTTTGTGTGTGAAACTCGCTTCCAACCTTAAGTGCACCAGCAATGTGGCTAATTAAAAGGCTCTGGAACATAGCTGCCCTGTTATTTGCAAAATTAATGTCTTAAAAATTCTGGATCCTCTAGTAGCCAGAATATGATGTGCTTTCAGCCCAGACCTCTATTTAGGATGCAGAGCAAGGTAACCCTGTTACCCTGTTTGGTTTTCCTCGGTTTGAAGCCAGCTGCCCAACAGCCTACGGCCATCCAGTCTTCATGAAACCTGATAGGCGAAAACATGTTGACTAATCACCTGCATAATACAGCAAAGCCATAGCAGCAACCACCTGTGCTCCCTCCCTGCTTCAGAGAGGGAGAGGTCTTTGCAAACATGGTCTCATGTGTGTCACTTCAGTCCTTTGTCTCAGGCAGGGATGCTACAGGCAGGGTTGTGATGGGGACTCCTGCCCAGTTTGTAAGTTTTCTCCTGTTTTTTCATCATGCAGCCATTAGCTCCGTTATCCCTGGAGCTAACTCCAAACCAGAGACATCGAGGTGTGCAGCTGCACACCCACTCTGCTGTCTCAGACCTACAAAAAAAGAAAAATACCCAAGAGGTCCGATGGGCCTGTGGCCATGCGCAGAAGTCCAGGCCATGTGAAGTGAATGTAAATTTTATCTCTGTTTTCAGGCTAGGTGTCTGTCCAGGCTGAGAACTCAAAACTGTTTCTTTCTTGTGTAGGATATTTCTAGGCCCCGGCCACCCCAAAGAGCTTTGCCAGCTAACCCCATCCCAGCCAGACCCAGAGCCTGGCCGGGGAGCAGCTCTGCCATCTCGCTGCCTCCTGCACACCCCAGGACCCCAGGACAGCTCCAGCCTGTGGCAGAGGTAGGCACTGATTGCAGTGGTGGGAAGCACAGCCGTGTTCCCTCACCAACAGGGAATAGCAGCTCTCTGGAGGGAGTAACCTTGCTGTCATTCTGCAAAACCCCTTTGTGCACAGCCCTGGCGGGTGGAAATGGAGGCTATTGGGTTGGTTGCCTTTATTGCAGGGGTCTCTCTTTTCACCTGCTTTCTTATGAAGCATTTACTGGATTAAGCAAAACAGTTAATTCAATCCTCCACATCCCTGAGAACATCCTCAGATAAGGCATTTGTGTGAGTGGGGCTGAGCAACGTGGGGGTCGGGGTGTGTGTAACCCAGAATGGTTAGTGAAGAGAGCAAAACAGAAAGGTCCACACAAGACTTGAGGACCCCAAGGAACAGAAATTCTCTCCAGCCTCCCAAGCCATGGCTAAGGAGATGCTTTCTCTGCAGGAGGTGTTTCCCAAAATTGTCCTTAATAGGGACAGTTAATAAGGGACTTTTAGTCACTAAGTTCAGCTCCCTGCAAACTGGACCCCGTAACACAAAACGGCTCCATGCCACACACCACAGGTGCTGCCTCCAGCCTGCAATATACTTGAGGCCAGCTGTGAAAAATGGGGAAAGCTGCATGAATTTCATTGTGCTCCTGGTGGGAGAGTTTCTAATGTGATGCATTAGGGTGTGAGTGCACGTGAATGGAGACAGGCTTCCCCCGGCCAGCTGTAACATCAGCTCCAGGAGAGGGAGAAGGCAGCATTTACTCTTTCATCAGTGCTCACTCCTCTCTCTTTTCCCCATTTTCCAACTCACCCAGAACACTGGTGTCAGGACAGCAGGAGCAGTGAACATGTTGAAAGTGGGACAGCCAGGTTCCCGTGGGCACCCATGAAGCAGTCAGTTCCTGGCCTGCTCTGACCTTCACAGGGGACTGGATGGCCTTCGTCACCCAAAGAAATCATTCACAGCCACAGATGGTGTCTTGGTTCCTCTCCTTTAACCTCACCTGTTTCCTATGTGACTCGAGAAGCTGCAGCCAGGCTTGGCAGGAGTGCAGCCAGGAGCTGTGCCGGTACGTGCCAAGCTGAGCTCAGCGCTCTCTGCCGACAGCCTTTTCCAGATAGGGATGACTTCTTTATACGGTATTTAAGTATTATTGTGCAATATTCAACACAGGGATGGGGTGATGGGGTTTGCATATGTTTATAGTCAGTTATTTAAGTGTTACCAGGTAGAACAAGCAGTGAATACAGGTGCTGGCCCTGATGGGCTTTCATGTAAGTCCTGTGACCCTGAAGAAGCATACATTGGTGCTAAACAAACTGCTGCTTCTTGAGAGAGCAGAAGGCAGCCGTTGATAACTTTCTTCAGCTTATTCTCAGTTTACAGTGGGTGGCAAGTTGGGCCACAACAGGGAGCAAACTATGGAAATATTCCTAGTTAAAATAATTTTTGGGTCACCGTGGATTTTTATTAGCTTTAAGAGAGCAGATTAATTATTTTCCCCATATGACCATCTCCATCAAGAGCATCGCAACCTGTCTGTCCTCCAGTACTTGCTTGTCTCGCCTCAGTGCTGTAAGACCTGACAGCATCCCCAGCGTGACCCGTGCGCTCTCCTCCGTGTCATTGGAACACAGTCAAGGTACAACAGGGAAACTCTCTAGCCAAGATACAAAGCAAGGGGCTGGAAGGAAGCTCAGCAAAAGCCAGTGCTGAAACCTCCTCTCCAGCGTACGGTACCATGGATAATCCATGAACACTTTTGCACATGTCTCCTCAGGCTTCAGTCTGTGCTGAGCAGGAATTCAGCATGGGCTGTCTGCTCCCCAAACCAGTGAGAAACCTACCTTAAAATTGTCCAGGTGGTAAAACTGGTGCAACACATGGTGCTTTTGTAGGGCAGCTCATTTACTCCTTTTTTTTTTTATTCAGGACATGGATGGAGAGAGCTGTCCATGTGCACTTTAAGCAGCTGATGGTTCTGACCCTGAGGACAGTCCCTTATGAATTTTTTTTTTTCTTCTAATAGTCTGGGCTTTTTGTACATTTTTTTCTCAGGATCTAAAATTAAGACCTTTTGTTATGCCAATTTTTTTTAATTTTTTTTTTTCCCTTGAAATGATTTCCTAGGAGAACACAGGGAATTCTGGAGCTATGGTTACAACAGTTCTATTGTGTCTGATTTATTATGGACAAGTCCTCAGTGTGATTGCTGCTGCACATGTGAGAAACTATATTTTTGGCATAAAGAAAAAAAGTCTTGTCTGATTGTTCTTTCCCTAAGTTCTACCGATTGATAAACCCTAAATTTGTAGTTATATGTAGCAGTATACCTGTAGGATGACTTAAACCACACCGTTGTTTACAACTTTACTACCTCTTTTTCTTCACGAGGAAACAGTACACAGAGTGCGTCTTGAATTTCTGGTTGATTATTCCTTATCTTGATAATTTTGGATCTTTTCTTACCTTCTATATGCCTGGAAAACAAGCCAACCTAAAATACTTCTCCCTGAAATAAAGGAGAGCAACTGAAAGACATCCGTTTTCTAACCTTTATATGCTTTTTTTCTATAGTTGGATAATATTACGTATAAATAACCTATACTCAAACAACCCCCAGATGTGTTGTTTCTCGGGGTGCAGGTAATGTGGCTATGTAATGGCATGTTTCAGTGCTCACAGGTGGAGCAGTGAGTTGAACACATACTGTACATACACTGCAGTAGTACACATTCAATCACAAGAGCTTGATCTTTTATCCGAGCTCTCTCTGAAGACAGCAGAGCTGCCTTCTGCTGTAGCCCCTCATCTTTAGCAAACGGCCACCAAAAATCACTAAGAATATTTTCGCCATGTTTCCCATTTACATGGGATGAAGCTTTTAAAAAATTCCAGTGGGGTCACAAAGCTCAGAGAACAACTGGATGTGCCCAGATCCTAATGGAAAACTTTATTGATGGAGTATCATAAAGTTTCCAAAAGGTAGTTTTAGGTAAGTCTGTTTAATTTTTCATATATGTGCAAGTTGAGTGAATAAGAATAGGGGAACTACAGGAGGAGTTTAAGATAGTAAAGTGTAATTTTTTTTTGAGAGAGATAATGTTACTTGGGAGAACATACACCAAAACATATCTCACTTTCTCCTGTGTCCACATCATTAATGGTTTACAATAATGCTCTCTGTGCATCTATGCAAATACTTGAAGAATGCAATTCATTGTGCCTTTTGCCTAGTTTTAATAAATTTGTCAGTTGTCATTAAATATTCTGTCACTGTGTACTGTTGTGGTTCAGATCTTCATTTTATATGTGGCCTTTATCCAGAGACAGCAGGATGTCTGGAGGAATGGCTTTTATGAGATGCAGTTCTAGACAGTGAGAAGGTTGAACACCGTTTACAATCTATTTCTAAAATAAAATGCATAAAGCATTATACCGATCAGGATGCCAAAAACAAAGCTAGAGTGAATTACTTGGATTATGTTCTGCTACCAAAGGAGGGCGCTGCTGGTTTACGCTCTGTCCCAGATGCTCTTTCTGCTGTATTCATCTGTCCTTCAGCCCTGTTATCCTTTATGGCTTCACCAGTAAGATAAGAAAAAACATTAAAACCTTTCAGATACACTTGCAAGGGTGTTTTTTTAAAAAAGAGCCTTTATTTCGCTTTCTACATTCCATTAAAAAGTACTGAAATGCTATTAAAATAAGAGATTGAATATTCCTCCCCTCCCCAACCCCATTGATACACAAACAAGGGGGTTTTAAAGGTTAGCTGTGAGCAAGAGTCCAGGTAACATCCCTGCTATATTGAGAAAGCTGGAGAGAGGTGAACAGGACCACTCTCAGATAAACAGCATCCCTACGGCATCACCCACTTATGCCTGTTTGGCTTTTAACACGCAGTTCATACCTTCTGCTAAATGACAACAACAAAAAAGGCTTTTGGGTTTAAATGATAGCAGGACAGGTCATGGGGGTCCAAAAAGTTGGGGGACTCTCTAAGGTCAAGACATCTCTTAAGGGAAAAAAAAAATACTTAACATTTTACAGCAACTTTGTCTTTCAGATTTTCACAGACCACAAAAAGCCTTGAAGAAGGTGACAGTGTTTCTCCTGACATGGCGTTTACGCTGCCAGAGCTGCCCAGTCTAGGCAGAGGCTGCCCATTGCTCAGGTGAGGTCTGGATCAGGCCCAGGGGCTACACAACCACGTGAACATAGCCTGGGCACTATAGCTGCTAAAGTAAAAAACCCCAAACAAACAAAATCCCACATAAAACTAACTAACACTGTGCTGCAGGAGAACTCCTGCACCTCACAAAAAACAAAAGCTGAAAAAGATTTCTCTGGCACAGCCCTGTAAAAACAATTCCTGGCTTGAGTCCTGCCACTGTGTTTAAGTGATTCACCACCAATATTCTTGTCCCGTATTTACCAATATTCTTGTCCCATATTTTCAGAGAAGTAATTAAACATGGATGAGCAGAGTCTGAATAGCAGGCGTGCACCATTCAGTCCTTGTCTCTCACTTCCATTTGAGCATCCAATTGGTGTGTATTTTAGAATTCATGCAGGTGCCTACAAAGAAAAAAGAAGACAAAAAACAGTAATCAGTGGCTCAGTCAGGGTCTGGAAATAAACACATCAATGTCTGCCCAGGGGAAGGAGTGCAGGAGTAAACATTAGCCCTGCCAAGAATAAGAGATGGGAAGGGGCATCAGAGAGGAGCTTTGTTGCAGTAATGTCGTTTTTCAAGAGGATTTTAATTTTCAGTGGCTGCATGTATTAAAGCCCAGTGAGGATTAAACATACCCCTTGCTGCCACATCATGACAAAGATGAAATTCCAAAGCCCAGAGAAAGACTTAGCTTGACTCTACCAAGCTTTGGATAAGACACTGTTTGTTTTATTTTCTGCTTTTCCTTTTTTAATTGCTCACTAGCATCTGGAACATTGACATCAACCCATTCCCCCAACCTCCAGACCCTCGCATATAACACGCTCGGTGTAGATCATGAATACTTTGGGTTTATCCTCTGGGGCGATGCTGGAGTTGTCCACTTCTATCAGGATGTTCTTGTCATCTCGGGTGACTGGTGCTTGCTGTCCACTCTGGAGGACTTCTGGTAGATTCTCTAAGCTAATGTCCATGTCTTTGAAGGCATGGAGTAAAAACACCCCCAAAATGATGGTGAGGAAGCCACAAACTGTCCCAATGATGTCAACTACAGTCATGGTGACCCATTCCTTAAATAGGATGATAGAAGTTGTGACGACGATGGTGGTGAACAGCACATAGTAGATGGGAAACACCAAAGAGGTGTTGAAAATATCTAGAGACTTATTGAGGTAGTTAATTTGTGTAGTGATGGATGCCACTAGTGTGATGACTAGGATCCACATCAATGGGTGCTGCCACACAGGCCGGCCAGCAAAGAAGCCCTTGATGGCAATACCCAGGCCTTTGACTGAGGACACGGAGAAGGCACCGATAACGGAGCAGATAGTGAGGTAGATGAGGATGTTGCTCCGGCCATAGCGAGGTGCAAGGTAGAAGACCAGGAGGAAGCAGACAGCCAGGAGGATCGCAGCATAAGTGAGGAAACCTGGAAGAGGGAAAGAAGTTAACTCAAAACTGAGTAGTAGGCATGGGGAGTGGTATGAACTGGTCAGCCCTGGGAGAGAAAACACGACCTCCTGCCTACCTGGCTCTTTCAGTTTAGACAACATTTCATCCAGAGTGGTGACCTCCTCTTCCTCTGGGGCATGTATCACCATCACGGTGCTGCCCACGAGGCTGAGCATGCAGCCCAGCTTTCCCAGCAGGTTGAGCCGCTCTCCAAGCAAATACGAAGACAGGATGGCACTGCACAGGACAGGGAAATGTCAGCTGGTGCTTTAAAGTCTTTTAAAGAAGAAATAATTCTTTACCTAAAATAAGGTAAAGAATGCCTTCGTGTGATACAAGGACACAAATCTGGAGGATGTTTGTTGGATTCTAGTGTGTTAATCCAGAATCCCACTGTGTATACTGACAGCTGAACCTGCAGAGATGTGGGTGTGATCTGTAGATCACAGCTCATTTATCAGCAAGGTGGAAAAATGCTGAATGTGTTAGCACATCCTCACAAGTATTTTCAGGGTCTAGAGATTCACTCATGGCCTGTTAGGCATCGTGAAACCTGTAGTGCCCAAGGAAATTACTTCAAGGACCAGTCTAAAAGAGAAAAAAGCCACCTCAACCGAGCAACAAAAGAGTTACATTAATTGTACTAAATCATCAGAACTATTAAGGTCCATGCCTAGAAAATAAAAGGCAAACAAAAGACAGCTTAAAAACAAGCCTGATATTGTTGACACTTAGATTTTTAGTACCATTCACTGCAAGAACAAAACAACCAACCTTGAATTGGCTAAAACGCTGGAATAAGGAAGGAAGTAAAACTGATATTTGCAATAATATAACCTGAAGTGCACATGGCTGCTATCCACATGCATCATTTCTAGAAGGGCATGCTACTTAATTCACTGGTTTCCAGGTGATCTCCCCAAAGGACAACAACTGTTAGAACATTCTTTAGAAAACACAGACTTTTTTTTCCTTTAGGCAGAATAAATCATATTAGCATCACTTCAAGTCTTTCGATCTTACAAAACAAACAGGGAAATAAAAAAGGCAAATTGCAAACTACAGACACATAAATCACCTTATGAGCACACTCAGAGCCCCCAGAGGTGTGACAATAGTTGCAGGAGCAAAGGCATAGGCGGCAAAGTTGGCAGCTTCCCCTCCACCCACTAAACAAACACAAGAAAAATAAATACCGGTGAGTTACAGTATACTTTTTGTGCTTTCTCTTGCAAGCCTGCAAACTACTAAGATGTCAGTTAGAGCGTGGGTTTTATTATGGGGGTTTCATGCTGCTGCTAAACAGGACCAGAGAGTGGGTGAAAATATCTCTATTATAAATTAGTGCAAAGAGGCATCCCTGGAGCCCTGCAGCCACATGGAGAGGGGCTGAAGATGCCAGGACTTGGCCATGGCACAGCAGATCCCTATTAACTCATTAAACCCTCCCCAGCTCAGATAGGCAGCTGTGGTGAATCTGGGTGATTAATGAGGGGGTGGGCTGTTGTGGGAGCTGCTGGGAGCCTGTTCCTCACCTACAAAATGTCTCCTTGGAGCTGTGGTGTCACCTTCTGGCTGAGCTGTCCTTGTCCTTTGAGCAGTGAGTATTGTGTACTTGCTGAGGGGTTGTGCTATGGTGGTTGTGCAGCAGGAGCTGCAAGGGCAGAGTAAGGTTGGAGACACTTTGAGTGGCTGCTGCAGCAGTGAGAGCCAGGAAAGACTACTCTAAAAAACTTTCTGTTGCTCTTTGTGCAACTGTGAATCCAATTTGAGAAGATACTGTAATACTGCAGCATGAAAAGGATTTAAGCTTGCTCTAAGGCAAAACAAGTTTTGTTCAAGAAAGGAGCTGCTGCCAACACCCCCTTGCTACCTCCCTTGTGCTGCAGCAATAATATCTCCTGGAGCCCCCAGGCACTTATGGGAGGCCATTTGCCCTGTGCCTGGTACGTGGGCAGACCAGCCAGCTGCCTTATTAAAACCTGGCTTTTCATGCTTTTGATCAGGTAAAACTGAGCTAGCAAGTCCTACCAGCCCTGCAGGAGGATGGTGAGGGAGATCCTGCGTGGCTCACTGCCTCCACTCTCCTTGAGGTACATCTGCTGCTGATGGGGGAACTTACCAGAAAAAAGGCTTTAAGCTACCAGATGCTGGGCTTGTTCCACACCTGATTCATGGGGAAAAGAGCCTGGAAAAGCAGCAAGCCCAGGGAAACAGCTTCTACTTACTGGTTATCAAGCCAGCCCACCAGAGCCAGTCCTTTAGGTAGCCATGGCCTCCGTCTCCTGGGAAAGCAAAGCACACGGGTATGCAGGAGTTAACAGCCATGTTCTTTGGAGTAAGAGATGAAAAATGTCTTTTTGGAGAAGGATAAATTGCAAGGGGAAGACTGTGACAAAGAAAACAACCTTAAAGGACAGAATATGCAGATGTGCCACCCTACCTGGAAGCTATATTGAGTCAAGGGATTAGCAAAAGCTGGCACTTAGGACTGGACAATGCAAATACAATAAAAGCAGATGTTTAATCAGGGGTAGCAATGAGAATGGCACCCACTGCCCCAAAGTCACTGAAGTCATTGGCCTGGGATGCAGCCTGCCATGCTGCAGCATGGAGCTTGGGGCTGCCCTTCAGCCCTGGGAGATGTGGTCACCCTGGCTGGTTCATCAGGGTGCATTGGCCCCTAAACCCAGCAATAAACACCCCAGCTGAGCTCCTATGGACTGGTCGTGTTGTCTTGCACATTCCACTTGCATGTTTCCTGTGGGATGCTGCTGGAGCAGAGGGACAGAGAATGGAGGGGCTGCTCTGCGCTGGGTGCCCCCCACCCAAAGGCTGCTACCTGGGATGCTGCCACCCTGTATCCTGCCCATGGGAAGCCTGCACTTCACCTGGCATCGCACCAGCTTGCTGTGGAGTCTCAAGCATGGGCACTAAGGTAAGGCAATGAGTTTTTTTCTAAACCCAGCTCAAGCTATGAAAGATGAAGGGGGGGTGAAGCTGTTTTGTTGCTCTGTGCCAGTGTGTGGTGCCTTAGTTCATGTTGCTGTACGGTCGTGGTGAAGGCTTCTTGTGTTCTGTCCCAGGAACTATCTGCTCCTTTTGTGCACTGCTTTGTGTCACAGCTGTATTTTAGGGCCTCAGCCTGAGCTCACAGAAATCCTGGTAACTTTATGTGGCACAATCATTATCTGGCTGAGTGTTTCTGATGAAAAATGGTTCCTGGAATCGGAGTAACTCAATGAAAGAAAATGTGCATATAAATGAGGAAGAATGGATGCACTGTGTTGGGAACTAATGCAGCTCTGGTCTTAACCACAAGCTGCTAGATGTGAGGAGCTTGAGCCTGCTGATACTATGAGCTCTGATATGGGGCCAGAGAGAGCCCATGTTTTTTGTAAGTCTGACCTGACTGGACTGGTCAGTAACAGCAGTGTTTGATCTGACTTGGAGAAAAGTGATGTGCTCAGATAGCAGGGGTGAAATGCTGGGAATGAGAGATTAAAGGGTGAGATAAGGAAAGCAGGAATGAAGAGGCGGAGAGGAATTTGCTAGAACTCAGCCTCTTCTGCTTCCTCAAGTTCACAAATGATCAAGTTCAAATGTTATGCTCTGGTATTCCTTAGAAATTGCTGAGTTTGTGTCTGTTGGTTGGTTGTGTTTTTTCTCAAGAACTGTCAGTTGCAGTTTTGTCATTAATCTCTAATTCCTGGTTAAACATTCTGAAAACAAGGAGAGGTTTGCCCTTGTTTCCCCCCACGATAGAGCCAAGCAAGTAATTCATGGAGGGAAGGAAGAGAGACATCTTCTGCAGTTGAAATAATGCTGGTGTTTTGGTGTGCAAGTATAAGATGAAAAGCAAGCCCATGTAAGTTCAGCAGTTGCATGGAGCCAGCCAAATGGCAGGGGATGGAGGTGGGCTCAGGTGCTGTTGGTAGCTTTGCTGCTCGCCTGCTGGTTGACTTTGGACAGTCACTTCTTAGTTCCATGCCTCTGTGCCCTCACAAGGGGACACAATAAAATGGGGACAGTGATACCAACTTTCTTTGTAAAATGATTTAAGAATTGTTTCTAGGCCAGAACTGGGAAGTAGTGGTATTTTAATTATCATTATTTTGGTTTTTGTTATGCAAGTAGGTCAGCTGCCAGGCAGGACTTACATTGCTGCTACAGTGAATATTTGCAATGCTGATGAGATATGTCCAATTCCACAGTGCATTTCTGCTGTAGGCTCCTTCACCATTTCCCATCCATGTATATGTGCACATAAACACTCACCTCACCCCAAGAGCTTGGTGCTACAGGAGTTATCTACATGTTGTTGAGCAACATACCTCAGAAGTACCCTTTCTAAAAACCACAAGCAGGGTTCACACAGATTGCAGGTGTGCAGTCCTACAGTAATAAATGGCTCTTGCTAATGGAATTAAAACACATGTGGCTGCATCCTTGTCTTGCTGACTCTGTGGCAAAGCTGCCTAGAGCAGTAAGAGCAAGAGCGAGGTCATGGAGCTGTGCTGTTCTGCTCCAGTCTGTGGTGGGGGGGTGGCCTACACCTTTGTGCAAAGGGGCCCATTTCAAAGAGCTTTCAACACTCACACTTTCCCATATAAGAGCTATGATGGGCATGTATTGTTCTTCTGGTGCGTACTCATCTGATCACACAGTGCATGTGACTCACTAATTGTGGTGCAAGGCACAGGAATGCTGTTTTCAGCTGAGCCCTTCCAATGCAGGGCTCTGTAAATGAGCTCCTCAGCTCCAGCACAGCACTGCCTTGAGTCTCACACACAAGCATACATGCAGAAAATGTCTGCCTTACATTGCTGATGGCAGGCTGATGTGTACCCAGAGGTGTTCCCTTGCCATATGAGTGCTGGAGTTTGGGTGATGCATGTGGTTCTGGGAACAGGTGGACCTCCTCCCTCTTGCCCCCCACAGAATCCTTACCTGCCCTCGTGCCTCCCTTCTCCACCAACCGTAGCAGCCCCTTCTTCTTGAGGATGACACTGCTTCCAATGAGGAAGCTGGAGAAGACAGCCAAGCCCAGGCCAATGTAGAATCCATAACTGCTTTCCAGCTGAGTTACCCAGGAGCTGTCTGAAGTCTGATTGTCCTGGACAGAATCAGCTGGATCAGCATCACCGATCACCCGGCACACAACCCGGTGGGAAAGGCATGAAAGAGTGACCAGAGACCCTGTGAGACCACCATAGAAATAAAACAGCAAATTACTGATATGATCATCAACCATGCCTCTATTGCTCTTGAGACCCGTTCAGATGTCCATCTGAACAGCCACCTGTGCTGTCACTTGAAAAGCACATACCCACCAGCTCTCAAAAACTCAGGACACCTCCTTATTAATACGTGGAAATGGCAAGGTGTTGAGTGACAGATTTGTGGAGTGCAGTTCAAGCAGCTCATTGACACTGAATGTGTTCACCAGTCTACACACTGAACTGGAAGGCCACAAGAACCGCTATAATAGTGTAGTTTGAATTTCCAGCTATCTATGCCAGAGTCTCTCCACCAAATTGCAATGCTATGAGTTTGAGCTATGCCTTATCAACTCTCAGTCTTGTTGATTCAAAGGCTTTGGTGCTTTCCAGCAAGCTAATCCTTGCATTTGCCAGCTTCTCTGCAGGTTACAGCTTTGGGTTTAATGTAGAGTGATGCCTGTAACTGTGCATCTGTTTGAGCTCTGTGTACTGACTGGTGCCATGGGATTGTCTGGAAGACAGGCTTGCCCTGGACCAAGGTTTTATCTATACACTGCTTGTACTGTCTGAAGGTTTTACTCTGCCTATTTGCAGAGTGCCTGAGTAAAGCACACCGAGTCCTGCCAGCACGGAAGGACTGAAAGCAGGCAGTTTGCTGCTATTAGCACCTAAAGAACTAACCCCTTGTGTCTCTAGCCAAGGTGTGCTCCCATGTGTAGGTGGGAAAATTGCTGAGTTGCTTCCTACCCTCACAGTTCTACCACACCCAGCACATCTTTCTATTGCAATCTTTACTGAGTGTAGTAAAGACAGTGACTGCAACTGTGGGGAATGGAACAGCCAGGTGGAGTGTCACCTAAGTCCCTTTCTGGTGAAAGACCTTAATTTTCTGCCTGAACTCACGTAAGAATTATGGAGCAGAGGTACACAACGGTGAAACTGCTCACAGTGCTGCTGGCAGCACAGGCATGAGTCCTACCTTGTTCCTGAACCAAGAGACTGGCTTAGATCTTCTGCAGCTGCACCCTCTGTCCCCTGCATACGTAACTCAGGATTTGAATCTGAAAACTTTTTCTAATGGAAATAGTGGCAGTGACTTTCTAGATGAGTTTCCAAAGGTTCCCTAATAGGTTTAACTTCTAATGGCAAAACATCCTTCATGTGGAAATATTTCCGGGGGGATATCTTGCTTCCTTAGCTGGGTAGAAGTCTCCATAATGTGCTAGTGGGCACAAGCATAAGGCAGTGGGATGGGGTGATTACCGACTGGATTAGGTAACCTTTAAAGGAAAAAGAGAATATCCTAGCTTTGCTGTAAGGCTGGCTATGCGTGGCTTGCGGATAAAGGGAGTTTGTTCCTATACAGACCTCAAAAAAAAGGAAAACGAGCCCCAAACCCAGAAGAACAGAGCAGGGGAGGAGCCGTGCGGGGGGATCAGGCCGAGGGGTGCAGCAGGCTCAGCCTCCGCGGCAGGGAGCCGGGGCTGCCACCCCCCTACCCGGGAACGCTTCCTCGCGGGGCCGGGGAGGGCAGGGCTGAGCCCCGGGGCTTGTCCCGCTCCCCCCGCGCTGCCGGGCCGGGATGCACCCACCGTTGCTGCAGCTGCTGTTCGCCTCCAGCGGCTCCATCTCCTTCGTCCAGCGCAGGGCTCAGAGCATCCCGGCGCCGAGGGTAGGAGCCGCGGCTGGCGGGACGAGGCCGGGGCTGGGCCGGGCTGCCGGCACACCTGCCCGCCCGACTCCTCCTCCGGGACGGGGCCGGCCCGGCGCTGGGCTCGGGGGGCCGGCGGCAGTGCCCGTGCAAGCCTTGGCCAAGTCACCTCCCCCTGCGCCCCAGCCCCGGCTGCCGAGCCCCATCGCCGCCCCGGCCCTGTTCCCTGCCTGCTCGGGGCTGGAGGCGGAGAGCAGGGTACGGTGGTGGCAGCAGCGGGTGGATCAACAGCCTGTGCACAGATCCGGGATGGGGCTCCCCGCGCTCAGCCCGGACAGGGATTTCTTTCAACTTGAAACTTGTAGAGGGGCGGGGATCGGTCTGTTCAACCAAATAACATGTGATAGGACAAGATCAAACGGCCACAAGTTGCGCCGAGGGAAGTTTAAATTGGATATTAGGAGGAATTTATTTACTGAAAGGGTCATCGGGCATTGGAACGTGTTGCCCAGGGCAGTGCTGGAGTCCCCGTCTCTGGAGGTATTTAAAAAACCGTATAGACGTAGTGCTTAGGGATATGGGTTAATCGAGGACTTGTCAGTGTTGGGTTAATGATTGTACTCGGTGATATTAAAGATCTTTTCCAATCTCGACAATTCTGTGATTCCCCCCTGGAGTGGGTTTCTCTTAGTGCAGGTGCTGTGGAAGCAGGAGGCTGCACTGGTTGCAGTGGCTGAGCTGTGGGTTGCTGGGTGTGCATGATGCAAAGCTGGGGACTTCATACGTGTGCTGAGTACAGGGGAACAGAAGTTAAAAGTAAACAAGAGAAATTAAATCCAGAATGGTGTTTGTGCTCCTGAAGATACTTTCTCTTCCTAAAGAGGCTGTAACTGTAATTCATATAGTAAGGAAACATTTCAAGGATTGGTGTTTACTGTTCTCCACTTACTACTCTGGCTGCCTGCAGCAGGTTGTAGGACTGAAGGGTAAGGTTGAGGTGCCAAGAACACTAGGTGTCTTGGGAAGACAGATATATCCTAATGGAAGTGTGGAGTGTTGGGCTCCCTGTATCATGTACTTGCTGAGCAAAGGCATGTTCCCTGCTGAAGATTGCCCCAAATTTCCCTAATGATCCTTCCAGACTTTTGAATTGTAGTGGGAAGTGCCAGGCTCCTGACAAAAGTGCATTTGAAAAAGAAATATCAGCAGAAGGCAAGTGTATAATGAGAAGGGCACTCTTATGCTGTAAAACATTGTGTAGCATAAGATTGGAAGTCCAGGACACAATTTTTCCATCAGCAGCCATGATTTAAAACGTAGCTGCCTCCATACTGAGCCCCAGCCCACAGGCTCCTCCATCACTTAAACTCATTTTACATCATATTATTTTGTGACTGTTTAGTTGGTGGGCCTCATCATGGCCACATGCTTCAGCCCATACTATGGACTGGGGGCTGTAGCTCCCCATCAATGCCCCATCCCACTGCTGCTGAAGCCTCTCTTGCTGCTATTAGTGTGTGAATGTATTGGCACACGTTGCACACCAGTGTGTTTTGCCTTCATCCCCATCCTCCTCTGCTGATGTCCTCCCTTCCTGTGTTTGTGTGCAATGAACATGTGTACACAGAAACTTACTGCTGATACAAAAGCCCTTTCATTGCAGCAGGAGCCATTAGCCAGATTTCACTGTAGGTTGGCAGAGATAAGTAAAATCGATAGTAAAACAAATAGCTTTCCTTCAACAAGCTTGCATTTATAGGTAGAAATGGTAATATAAAGATGTAAGATGTATGGCAATTTAAAGATGTAAAATCTACAGGATCTGAATGTGTCTGAAAATTTGCGCTTTTCCCCCCCCCATAAAATATATAACCTGTAGTTACAGAAATTGTCCTTAGACTATCAAGTTGTAGCCTTGCTAGCACTACATGGCTCCTTCACTCTGCGCCTGATCCTATCTCTGTCCAATTGTTTCCTCCAGCAAATGTAATATTTAAGTGTTTTGTGAGTCATTTGATTTCAACCGGGTCCATTCATCAGTCAGAGACCTGCAGGTCACTGGCTGGGAGACACCGTGCCAGCCAAATCCCATGTCCTCCCCTTTATCGAATGCTCGATAATCCAAATCATGTGGCAGCAGGTTTTGCTGCAAGAAATTAATGTGTGCTAATTTATTAGTGATCTGGGAGCAATTTCTACTGCTGGCAAAAGGCACCCTGGGCAAGACAATGGCAGGATTTGGTCTTTATTTAGTAAATTTACTCTCTGATGCTGCTTTAGAGCTATTCATGCAACGTGTGAATATGAGGCTGATTGCAGAAGCTGAGGTGATGGTGGAGTGGGACAAATGTTTGCAGTGCTGCCTGCCTGCAGGAATTCGTGTCCCCTGTCCCCTCATAGGCTGCTCCACCTGCTTGCCGTGGGTGCTGTGGGGCTTTCCGCTTTGCTGGACCTTCTCCAACACCCTGGGGGTCTTGCTTGTTGCTGGGGAGTCCTAATAGCAATGTGGTTATTGGCAGTTAATCTCCATCCAAAATAATTTCTAAGCTTTTGTGGGTGTTGTTGGCATCTGTGTAGAGTGCAGTTATGAACAAAGGTGTTAGGGAGGGAGCAAATTTTTTATGGAAGGGGTTAAAATAATCCTTTTGGTCATGGTGCAACCTCATAAATTACTACCACAGCAGATGGGGTGGTGCAGTCAGAAGCAAAAGGCACTTTGGGCCACAGCTTTACCTTCCCCTGTCAGCTTGATTTCCTAAAGGAAAAGGCTAATATGACCACACACACGTGTGTTCATGCACCCCCCCCTTTATCCCTAAAGATATTTGACTCCATGGGCCATTTTTTCCAGATTTGACAAGGGGTGAGATCTCCAAGAGAAGCTGTTCTCAATTCTGGGAAGAGAGGAGAGATGGAAGGGAAGAGTTCCCAAAAGGAGAGGATGCTGCAGTGTGAGCTGACTCTGTAGACAGAGGAGGAGTGTGCCTGGTTGGCACCACTGTGGGAGAAGCTGCAGTCAGATCTTGGAATCAGCCATGAGACAAAAGTGTGTCACATATTTTTCTCTCTGGTGCAGGGGCTGTGGGGGTGTGATACATAAAATCACTAAGTCACAGGAGTTGCATTTGATGGATTTAGCAAGGCTGTGTATGGCAATATGGGAGTTAAAAGCCAAGTAGAATTGGCATGGAGTTGCCTATTACGCTTAGTCAAGGGCAAGTTGAGACTGGTAACAATGAAGCAGAGATGCAACCAATGCCTCTTTTATTGCTTCATATCCTCATTTTAATGGGAAGGCTGTGATTAAGGGAATTCAGCTCCAAGCTATGACCTCACTGGTTGATACTCGCATCAGATGTTTCCTTAAAAATAACTCATCAGAAATCAGGGAGTCTTCCTAAGCAGCTCATCGGCTAGCAATGTAGTTCCTCCTGAAATACTGGTTTCCAGACCAAAAAACATGACTGGAATCCAGGGAGTAGAGCAAGACAGTTTTGCATACAAATAATCTCCTTAGCAACATCAAAAGGCTTTTCTTTCCCCTGCTCTTCTCTGCTCATCTCTTCTGGTCTGAAAAAATACTGGGTATCAATTGCCTTGTGTTACAAATAATGGTGGAAGTATCCTACTAACAGGTGATGGAAACTTTTGCCCTTGGATGTTTGCTAGGCATGGTTCCTGTGGAAACTTTGAGAACAGGGTTGCAATATTCTGCTATGGCTTTGTATAGTTTGAGGGCTCTGAGGACTGTTTGCTGCTTCAATGAGAGGGTAAATCCTCTTTCTGCCAATGACCTGGTTGTGTAGAGGTTAAGGGAATTGCCTGGTGTTCATGATTGCAGCACAACATGAAAGGATGCTCAAAGCTTGAAAGACTGGACTTTGTTGAGCAGACAGTTTTAATTCAGCCTATCTCAAGGTGACCACATCTGCAGTGGTGAGGCTGTTATTTCGTACTACAGGAGTTTAGACAACACTACTAACATGGGGAGTTCCAAAACCCATCACACCCATGGTGGGTTACCACCCTTGCTGTGTTGTCCTGCTTGTGCCAGTGCACATCCCTGTGGGTCTGTGCTGTGGAGCAGCTGAGTGATCCTGGGTCATTAGCCCATAAAACACACACCAACTCATTTCTCCAAGGGTTAAATTTTTTATCCAGACTAGTTCAGTGATCCAGGTCACTGGGCCCCCCATAAACCATATATGTTGGCAGAACAGGAGTGTTGTGTCGGTGAAGGATAGGAGGTGGAAATTCAGTGGGCATTAGAGGCCTTAAGGCACCAGAGCCTTAAGAGTGGGTGCCAGTCAAGAGACATGTTAATCAGGAGATTGTTGTTTTGTAGATCTTTTCTGCTAGGTGTTTGTGCCAGAAGGTCTAAATCAAGCAAAACTAGATGTGAAAGGCACTCCTGGCTTGCAGAAGGGGTCACAGAAAGGGTCATTTTGTTATGCTTTCAAAGAATAAAACAATCATTAATGAACTGTTCTTTGCATTGGTGAAGAGCCTTTAACCTGAAGATATAAACCTAGTTAGAAACATTAGGAAGAAGGATTGGGCCTGTATCTTTGATGCTGGTCCCTTAGGGTAGGTTGTCCAAAAATTCAGAGTTTTGGACCCTGATACTCAAAGCAAGGATTGCTTCTGGCTGTAGGTGAGACCATGCAGCCTGTGAGCTATCAACACTTCGTAGGGCTGGTGTTAGTATTGGGGTGTTCATGAGACAGCAGATAGAATTAGCTTAAAAAAAAAAAAAGGAAAGGAAAAAACTCTTGATTGAGGAAAGGATGAAAATCAACCAACCTGCCTAGTAATAGTGTCTGAGTCAGGAAGAAAGTCCTGCTCTGCTCTCTGCCATTCCCCATTGCAGAACCATGTTGAAATCAGTCAACATTGGGAAACTTTCAACCGTCAGGCAAACAGTCCTTCCCAGCAGTATGTTACACACAAAGCTGCAGGTACATCATGTGTCCCGTGACTTAAAGCTCATCTGAAAGATCAACAGAGCTGCCTGGTCATGGTGCAGAAGTTCATGTCTATTTTTTTGTGAAGAATCATTGCATTTTTATTCCTCTTAAGCTAGGAAGCTGTTCCCATGAGGAAACCTTGAGAAGGAGCTATGAAAGGGAACATCAGTTACAGTATTTTGTCTAGAGCTGTTGAAGCATAGATGCCTCCACTCCCATAGGTCTGTATCAGTTGTTTTACCCAAATTCCTCAGCTTCCAGGTCTTTTCTTCTTGGTTCCCACTGCTCCTTCTGCAGCCAACAGCCATGGCTGCTCCTTGGATCCTTTTAACAAAAAACTAAGAACGGTTTCAAATAGAAACTTGGAAAAAATAGCAAGGAGACTCTCCTGCAATAAAAAGGCTCCCGCAGAGCTGACAAGGCTGTGGTAATGAGAGGAAATTAGCTTTGAGTAGGGCCTGTCAAATTCTATTAAAAATAATTATAATTTTCCCTCCTCCACCCCTCTTATACTAAAATGAGTTTTCAAGTGAAAATTTGTTGTGGAAGGATGTTTTTGATAGGAAAATCTGTTTGTTTAGGTGTTGGCCACAAACCTTCATTTTTTTTTCTTCAATTTTGACAAAAGCTCAATGTTTTTCTCCACAAAACGGTGCTATTATTCCTCTTAGCTTTTCCTTTGTGCCAGGTACAACTGGAGACTCTCCCCAGATAATAGTTATTGCAACTATATCATATTATATATTATTACTATACATTCTATCTATTATATAGATTATATAACGATAGCAGAACAAGGTAAAGTCTGCCCATTTCATGAATGAGCCCAATTTTTATTTCTCTTCATCACAAAAGTCATCCCACATTTGTTGTACACACTGTTGGTTGCTGTGTTACGGGACATATCACCATGTACCAGATGCTTTACTGTTGCAGAAGCATTTCTAATGGAGATGTAAGCTTCTGTTAGCTAAATTTTAGAACAGCAGCAAAAAATAATAATACAAAATCAAGATATCATCTTCAGCTGCATAGCAAATATGGATCAAAAATTTAACACCGTATCAGATCACGAGCGTAAATATACCTCACCATAAATAAAATTAATTGTACAAAATAACTCAGGCAGCTTTTCATACAAATATGGTACATTTGACAAGAATTTTTGAGAATATTTTCTTGGTTTTTTTTACACTTTCAGCTCTTTTCTTTTGTTCTGAAACACACATGAGCCTATGGGACTGGAGTAATGCAGGAGAAAAAGGACTAACATGTTCAATGTTAATAAGTGCTGTCAGAGTTTAAAAGGAAAACCATTGAAGTGCTGAGCTTGAACTAGTTTGCTTCCCCTTTCTATTGTATCATTGAAAGTGAAGTGCAGCATCATCCAAAAAAGGCATGTGCATTGCCAACAGTCACATTTGATAATGTCAAAGCCGGAGGGAACATTAAAATAACCCAGTCCAACTTCATTCATGGCACAGGCCATCCTTTCTCCCCCCTGTAATTCCTGTATCAAGCCAACAACTTGTTTTTGTAGTAGGTGTTCCAAGTGGTGGCTGGTAAATCCTGGGGAGTTTGCAGACTACTTCAGAGTAAGCAGGAAAATAAGCAAGCATAAGAGTAAACAAGTCCACAGTCGGTGTACTTAAAGTATCCAGACAGGGGTCCGCATTTCCCTATGAAAAAAAATTAGGGGACTGAAGACCATAAAAGGCTGAAAACTGCAGGATTAGAGCATATCTGCAAGGAAGACACCCAGACTTGGCATAAAGTCTGCAAGTGTGGAGAATATGCCTGACCCTATGGCAATCTGTTACTATTTAGCCCCTACTGCTAGAAATTTGCTCCCTATTTCCATTAATGAATAGGACATTAAAAAAAGATAGGAGGAAAAATATTCCTTTTTCAGGGAAAAGGAATATTTCAAGACCTAAGCCTAGACTTCTTTCTCATACACAGTCAAGGAGGGTTAGAGAACTGAAGCTAGAGACTATTTGCAACCTTTAGATAATAAAAGGACAATAACATCAAATCTCACAAATGAAGACAATAATCTTATTCCTAGCTGGTATCTCATACTACTTGAGCAACAAGGCAAAACATCTGCATACACTCTACAGTCAAAAACACTTTAGGTTTTGTTCATGCACTTTGGACGTTTCGCTCAAAACATTTAATCCCTCAGAATCTGAAGGGATTTTATGTTTTTTGCCAGCAAATCTGAGGGCAACAAATCGATTTAATCTACCTGTTGTTTCAAGTACATGCAACTGTGTTTTGCAGGGTTTCAGATAATTATTATGGCAAAATTACAGCAAAAGAATGCAAAGTGAAATTTATGTTTAGGTAAAATATCTCATGACTCACTCCAGACCTAAACAGATGAGAACAGGTGTTTAAATTCACCTTACTATGTCCTATTTTGTCTAGGTAGCTGAGACTGGGCTGTGTGGTGCAGTTCATCCTTTTGTAGTAACTTCTTGCTCATGCTGGTTTCTGAGAAGACTCCAACATCCCATAACATGTGAGATACAGTAGGACATTTAAATTGTGCTGTGCCCAGAGGTGGCTCTGAGAGCCAGACAGGGATTTGTGCCACCCTTTCAGCAACACTTTCATACCAAAATAACAAGCACTTTTTATTAATGTCAGGAAAAATAGGATCTTGTTTGGATCTATCTTCCTTGTATCTTGTTTTCCACAAAAAATAAAGTGCTTGATTCTCCTCTTCCTTTTAAAAATATATATCTGTAGATACTCCAGTAGTGTAGAAGTGTTGGAACATGATGGAAAACCAGAACTGACATCCTTAGTGGAAGAGTAAATAGAGAGCAAGAGTCTTGCAGTGTCCTCAAGTCCGAGATGCTCTTCTGCTGCTCTTCCTCATGACATGGAGGAAGCAACCCACCTTGTTAGGCTGGGTCCTTCCCTGTCACTCAAAGATTTCAGCCAGACTTCCTGAGATATTATTTTGCTTTCAGATTACTGTGCCACACAATTTCCTCCCCTGCAGTTTAAATGTGTGTCTCTGTAATTAAAGGAAATTCGAGGTGTGAAAATGTCCAGCACTTTTCACATGTTGGGTATTTGATTAGCAAGGGAGTGGGTGGTGAGTGTCTGGGAGAACAAATTCACCCCACTCAGCAGGATCTCCTCTTGCTAACAGTAGTTTTCTGGCTGTTGTTTTCCAATACAAAATGCTCCACCTGGGACATTTCTACTAATGAATTACATGTTCCCTCTGAGAGAATAAATGCCTAGGCTGTGCCTTTTAAACATCTGTAATAGCATGGAGTTTACAAGGCATGATGAAATGCACAAAAGGAATATATATTCTCACATCTGTATAGTGTAACAGCAATTATCTGCTGTGACCTCGCTAAAGATGAGAAATTAAAGTATTGTTAGAGGTGAGACTAACATTGTTTACTCTTGGAGCATGTGGTCTGATCTCTTTAACTTCAAGCACAAGCTTTTGCATCACTTCAATGACACTACTGAGGGGAAGCAGGGGAGACTGAGTTATGAAATCCTTTTTGAAGTTCCTACTGAATTTGTTCTCAATATCCAGGGATCTTAGATTAGCTGAGCGGGAAAAGGAAACAGACTCCCGTGTTCCCTCTGAATGCTCTTCAACCTTGAAAATTCTGGGTATTTTTTAATGCTTATCCTGTATTTTACCTCTTCTAAACAATCACATCATTTCTGACTGATGGGAAGTCTCCTAAGCCCTGCTGATGGTCACCATTCTCTGACAAAAGACATTTGGTTGCTGTGCCCCTAGGAATTTGTCTAAACCAAGGGAAAGTAGCATCCCAGAACATACACAGATTACACATCCCAGCTCTTGTCCTTGGCCAAAGATCAAAAATCACGTATGTTTGAGGTAACTACCCCTGCCTCCTGTCAGGACCAGTGATTATTTCCACCTGAATTGATATGTTCAAGAGCACATTCACATGAATGCAGCCTCTTCCATAATCTGTAAGAAATCTTGTTTAGTCCACAGAAGGTGTGTCCCTGGGGAGAATCCTCTGCATTAAAATAAATGGATGTCCCATAGCAGGGAAAAAGCCAGAACATTTTCTCTTTCCTCAGCTTTCTGAAGTGCTGAGGAGTTACTGGCAACTCTATCGTTATTGTGAAACTCTCGCTCCTTTTAACAGATGCTAGAAAGGCCAATGACACAGCAGAGAGCACAAGGCTGGCCTCAGCCTGGGGCACACAGCCAGCCCAGCACAGCTCCTCTGTGCCCATCACTTGATCCTCAGGATGCTGCCACAGGTGACATCCTGCCTTCATTCCTTCTTCCCCACAAAGAGTGAATCAGGGGCTTGTCTTCAGACCCTCCTGCTCCATGGCTGGTGGCACATGTCATTGGGCGTGTTGATTTGCCCCATTGCTTCTGTGGTGAGAGTGGCCTCCCGGTGCCCTGGAAGCATGGAGATCTTCCACCAGGACCCCCACATTTGGGGCTGCAATATGGCTTCAGAGTGATGTGTCTGATGGGATGAATCACAGGGAAAAACCGGACCACCTCATGGAAGAAAAGCACGTTTTGCCCGCCCACCCCCACCCACCCCCAAGTCTGAAAGCTACAAGTAAAACTGATCACAGGGATGGTACAGAAGAACATGCAGTCAAACAGGGCCAGATGGGAAGATGCATCCTCATGTGTAGTAGGCACACCCAGTCTTACTTTGTTGCCAGGTTTCACACTGTCAAGTTGACCCCTCCCAGCTCTTCTGGGTTCAGTCCCTTCTCCCTTCCCAACCTGCACGGGGTCAGTGTCCACACTAGCAGGTGGTGGCCAGCGACTGGTGGATCGGGGGCTGGAAGCAGCGCACGTGCTCCACCGTGGAACTGTCTGTTTCCACTGACTTCATGTACTTGTTCAGGATGGCAAAAATCTCATTATTCAGGATCTGATACTTCCTGATCCTATCGGCCATCTTCTTCAAGGGCTGGAGGAATGGTGAGGGAGAAAAACAGTTGATGAAGAGAAAGTACCAGTACCTCCACCCTGCTGTTGGTAACCTCTGCTAAAGCAAAGCAGCTATAACACGTGTTACTGTTCCACTTAGCACCTCCCAGGGACCCGTGACTCATTTCATTAGAGGGTTTGATGACTCAAGACAGAGCATTAACAAGGTCAGTGAGTGGTCCTAAGTTAACCATTCTAAAGTCTAGACTCCCAGCTGCTTATTGATAAAGCCACTGAGATCACAGGACAGTTGCTGAAAATACCAGCTTCTCAGCTCCAGCTTCCCACCCCCAGGAAGAAGGGAAAAGCTTTGGGAGAAAAAAGATTTGATTGTCAAGCCAATTAAAACCTTGGCCTCTCTGCTGAGACTGCAGATGGAAATCTCACAGCAAGTGTGTCCAGTTTGAATAAGGTTAACACCAAGCATGGCTGTAATTTATGAGTTTGGACGAAGCAAGATAGAAAACAGAGAGACACGTGCTGGTTCAGGTCCTTTGGGACCTCACCCTTCAACTTACCACGTTTTTAATGATTTCATCCTTCCCATCCTGCCTCTGCACCTTCAGCAGGTGGTAGCAGAAGTCAAAGAGGTCAAAGCGCCGTTGCTGTCCAAGGAGAACAATGATAGAACAACCTGCCCAGTTCAGACCATCTCCAAAGCATTGCCTGGAAGGAGAGGACAGGGTGATAGGGTGGGGAGAGATGACAGGATAGAGTTAGGTAAGAGAAGTTCTACCATGGCACCAGAAACTTCCCTTGGTGAATTCCCAGGGAAATCAGATTCAGTCCTACTCCTAGGAAGTAGGTATACTCCTAGAGGAAACAAACTCAGAAGGAGATACGCAGAATTACACCAGGGTGCATCACAGGGTAAGACAGATGAGGACCTGTGTTGTTGGCCCATCTAATCATCTCCTTCTGCATGTCACTTTGGGCATGTCACTTTATATTGCTCTTTTCCCCAGCTGTTCAGATAGCAAGCTCTCTGGGCATCTCCTTCTGTCCATGCACAACAAAATCCTTTCACCAAGGACCCACATTGCCCCTCCACCTCTCCACTGGCTGAGGCTGTCTCTGCAGCTGAGGGTATTCCATGGGCTGGCCAGCCCCCTCGCTCATGAGTGGCACTAACAGCAGAGCCATCTGATGGACACTCACTCTGCAGTGAACTCGTTGGTGCCCACAGGGATGCAGTACACAAACTGCATGGCACTCCAGAGCCGGTGAAACTCCACACACTCATCCACGTGCATGACCCCGTTCGTTGGGGGAGGCCCACGCCAGATTGGGTCCTGCAGGTAGCTCCTGATTCGCGTCAGGATCACCTCGAACATGGAGAGCCCGCAACACAACCGCTCCTTGGTCAGCAGGTCACCCTCCCGGGCAATGGCTATTTGCTGAGGACGGGGATAACCAAAGAAACAGAAGTGACAATGTAATACAGACAGACCCTCTTGCTGGACTCAGCACTTCCCGGTCTCCCTGGCTCTTTCAAAGTTAACCACATCCCATGCAAGGTCCAACCTTACCTCTGATGGCTGCTCCCATGGCACTCCCCATCAGAGAATACTCATCCCTCAAATGGAAGAAGACTTAATATTGTGCTTAATTATATTTCACCAACCTAAGTATCTTTTGAAATAACCACGTACGTCAGAAAACAGAAACTGAAGGCAAAGTTCTGATCAGAAATACTGATCCTTAATTTTGCTTGCGTGCTGTTCTTTTATATTAGTGCTACTCAGCGTTAATGGGTTTCATTTCATTGTTTCTGCAGATTATGAAAATAAAACAGGAGAACAGGGACATTTTGCTTCCCAGGACATTGCCATCATCCCTTTAAAATGTAGACAGCCTATGACTTTCTTGATTTCTTTTGTAGTTAGGATTAAAAAGCTCTGAGGAAGATGAGAAGCCACCAGAACCTTAATACTGGAAAACCTATGGTTTGTAACAAAGTCAAATAACATTTTTTTTCCAGATGTGGAAGCTTTACATGTGTGGAGAATTTCTGTGACATGCCCATTGAGATTTACATGTACAAATCTAGAATGGCTCCACTGGATGGAGTTCATTTGGCTTTTACGCTAGAGAAAAATTAGAAGAGAATTTACTTCATTTCAGCCCCATTGCTCCCCCGGAGAAAAAAATAAAAGGGCATTTTAAATAAGAAGGGCCTCCCCCAGCACGGGAGCACCAGCTCCATGGAGCTCTCTGAGTAGGGCTGGGATGTAAGCATGGAGTTTGCTCGCTGCCCTGGTATCCTCCTGGCTGCCCCATTTCTCATCATTTCCAGCGGCATTACTGAGTGCAGCACTGCCAAAAATAACACAGAAAATGGGAGCTGAGTGCTGCTAGTCGTGCCCGTGGCTGTGGGAGGCTCCAGCTCTGCCGTGCTCTCCCCAGTAGATAAGCAGCTGCCACGGTGCCCTGGCCCCACAGGCAGAGCCTTTACCCCTCTCACCACTTGGCAGAGGCGTGCAGAGCAAACGTGACATTTACTGACCCCCTGCCTATCCCAGAGAATTTCCTGGAGCTTTAAGTAGTTTTTAAGCATTTGCTCCATTTCTGACTGTCCCCCTAATGCCTGTAAAAACATCACCCTGATCAGAATCATGATGGGGGCTCAGAGCATCTGGTTCAAGGGGCAGACATGTGTCCTGGCCAGACATTAAGAACATGAATTATGCTTGGTTTACTTAGGTCATCTTCATTCCACTCTAAAAAATCACGAATGTGCCTGCACATCACCTTTCCTGACTACTAGTTTATGCTGGCAGTAACCTGAAGCATTTTTGGTTTGGTGGCTACTGAAATTAGAAGTGTTACAATTCCTGCTTGCGCCACTATTTCAAGGATGTTCTGGGAACCTCAGATCAATTAATGTTTAACTAATAGCAAATATCAAGGGAAAGCTGTATTGCTGTGCAGAGGCCAGACTGGGTCTGAGATCTCCAAATCTGTTAAATGTAGGAATGATATCACTGGTTTCATGGCACTTACTTGCATATGTTTGCTTAGCAAATAAGTATTTACCCAGCTTGTTTTTATAGCTAAAGGCAGTACACTTCCTCTCTCCTCACCTGCTTCAAGCTCTTATGGGTACATATTAGCATTTGCACACTAATCTGTGATGCCAAAATGGGGACACAGTAGAAGTAAAGCTATTTCAGATATAAAGTAGGTGTTAGCATTACTGTTTGCTAAGATATAGCAATAGAACAGGTACTTTTGAGAACAAATTAGTCCAATGATTTTAGTATGCTGTCTCTGAAGAAATCTTAATCTAGAAAGGGAGGTATCTGGCTCTTGAAAATGTGGTGCCACTCACATTCACAGACAGAATTTGGTTCTAAAATTCATCACTATAAGGCCAGCCTTTGATACTGTTGGGTAGATACCTAACATGGTGAAGGCAGCTGGAGAGCTGTTAAGTCTCGTGGCCAGATCTGCCTCACACTCTGGGGTCCCACTGATTTATAAATGAGGAGAGGAAGGGTGTTCTTGAGATAAATTGTCAAAGGATGCCATTACACTGGCTTAACTATTCCCTGTCTTCAAAAGGAAAGGCTCCCATTACTTCCAGTGAACAAAATCAGACTGACCAAGCACTTTTGAAAATCTCTTACCGAATATCTCTATCATCAGCATTAAAAGGGAGAGGATTCCTTTAATGAACCACTTTGACCCCCCTGGTTCTCTATGAATCACCTATCAAACAGCTACTTCTGAATTCCCAATGCAAAACAATTATTTACAACAATTACTAACAGTTTTCTTGCCACTGCACAAATCCAGCTGCACCAAACCTTTTTTACAGCTTGTTAACTGGCAAGCTTGCAAGAACTTTACCCAAAACCTGCAAAGACTGATAGATCCCCACTGACTACAGCAGCCTCGGGCTCAGCCCCTTCACAGCATGTAATTATATGAAATGCATAGGGCCATCTTTTGGGGGAGGCATCTAGCAGGCAACTTCTGCTCAGATTCTGGACAATTGCTAAAAGGCACTTATGCATTCTGCAGGAAGAAATCCCGTATGGCCTGTGTCCAAAACTGCATTTCCAAAATGCATGTCCAAAACATCATAAGGAGCAAGCTTAGAAAGCTATGGAGGCACCTGTAGAAAGTGACTCTTGCGTTTGTTTGCATCTGAGCTCAAAAAAGATCTGGCACTTGACTATACCTGTGTGATGAATATGGGAACAGTTTACAGGAAAAAATAATTTTTAGTGGGACATGAAATACCTTTTGTTTTCATCACCATCATAACTATGGCAGGGATAAGCAACGAGTGGACTCTAATAGCAGATTTCAATGATGATTTTGCATGGAAAGAAGGAGAGAGAGAGAGAGACCAACACAAAGACACAAAAAACACAGAGCTGAATTCTTTTTCTCGAGTGTCTCCTTTAAAAGGAAGTCAATAGGAAGTGTGGGAAGTGTCTACAAAGCAAGACAAAACCCTCAGTTATCCAGCCAATTTCTTTGTTTCACATGATTTCTAATGAAGCAAAATTCAAAATATCCTTGATCCATCAAAAAAACAAGAAAAAAAATCAACCACTTTCTGCCTACCATAGATCTGTCACCTCATACAACTGCATGTTTGTTCCATTCCCTCGGCAGTACATTACAGAAAAAAAGGTGCTGATTCATTTAATACTTTGAATGATTTTTATCCCAGCAACCCCACTAAGTAGGCAGTGGAAGTTTGGCTATTGGTATCAATGGAGCTCAAATTGTGCCCTTTACATTGATCAGTCTATGGAAATATTTGTAACAGTACTCAATTTCTGCACAAGAGATCTTTTCCAAGCTGAGACCCACCTCAAGAAGACACTTAAATGGAGCCATAATTTTAAGCATGTGCTGAAGCTCTAAGCATGTGCTAGGACGAAAAACCATTCTCAGATGTATTCCTTGACAGGGATGAGCTTAAAAATGGACCACATTGCAGCCCTAAGATGGGATCCCCAAAAGTGATGGCAATTGATTAAGTCAGGGACAGCCTTACAAAGTTTACCCTCATACCACCCCAGCAATTCTCCACCTTTTTAGAATGGAGAAGAAGAGTTTTTCGGAGTTGTTCTTATTCAGAGCTGGCTTCTAGCACACTTGCCTTACAGGTCCCCACCAGCTCTCCAGGCTGGAGGCAGCAACACACCACCTCTGGACCCACTCACAAATTTCCCTTCAAAGTGTCTGCTAGGGCAAGAATTCTGATTTTCTTGTCCAATTGATGTTTTGGTTTGGTTTTTTTTTAAAAAAAAAAAAAAGGATCACCTTCCCAAGGGCAAACAGGCCACCTGGGACTGCTATGAATTCTCAACAGCCATCCCTTTCAATGAAATCCTTACCTGCGGAGTGCCCAGCCTCTCTATTAAGGGAACCAGGTGGAGTGGGGCATACTTGGCTTCGAGACGCTTCATGCGCACCTCCAAGCGTTCTCCTTCTGTCAAGCGAGCAGCAAACAGTGAAATGAGAGGAGGAAGTGGAGACCCGCAATTTCCGCCGAGTTTGCTCAGAGCTGCCCCCCAGCAACCATCCAACGAGCCTTTGGATCAGTGAGCCAAACCGACAGCAAATGAGGAACCGGTGATGCGGAGAAGGGAGGGATGTGCGATTGCAGTCTCAGCAGCAGCTTAACCATACATGTCCAAAAGCATGTCCCTGTTACAGATCAGTCTTGTTGAGATGGACATTTCATGCTGTCATTCTCCAAAGAGGCTGTGAAATGGCCTTAAAACCTTAAGGGAACCCCCAAACTGACTAAGGTTTCAGTCTGTAACTAGGCTACAGAAAATGCACCCTTGGCATTTATTTCTACCTGACTTTTGGTTGTATCCGCTTATCTATTTCGAGGGGGAAGAAGGGCCTCAGCAGAAATGGGAGAGAAACAGCTTCTGGGCAGAGACCTCTGAGTCTGTCCACTGCTTCCCTCTCAGCTTCTTACCTTTGATGTAGACCCTGGGCAAAATATTTTGGAAGGGAGCAGCATGCAGCAAATCACAAACTTCTTCCTGGGACTGAGGCAGGAAGAAAGAGAGATAAAGTAAGTTAAAAAATACCTACAGGGGCTGAGTGAATGGCTCAGGGGCCTGGGGAACACTACAATTCATGTCTACGACATCTATTCAAATCCAACCCAGCTCAGCTGTAGCTCCAATGGTTTGAAGCTAAATGAACTAAATCTGGAACAAATACCTCTTGACTTAAGCCAGGAAGTTTCCTTAAATAAGTTACTTCCTGCCTGTACAAGGCCAGAGCTTTATATTTATTTTCTGTCCCACTTACTAGCAAGTAAGAGGAGATAAAGAGCATGGAGGTTTCAGTTTCATCTTACCCTGATAACTTCCTGCTGTTTATTTTTACAAAGTGCCCAGGTTAAAATTACCCTTTGTCTTAGTTATTTTAGGATGTGTACATGTAAAATGGCTCTATTGCAAATAGGTATATAATGTGGTGGCCTGAAATTATTTGGTTGTTCATTATTTGGTGTTCTCAGCCAGGGCTATCAGACCAGAATCCCAGTGGTGTAGGCACCAGGGAGAATAATACAGAAGTCCAGAGAGGAATAACATCATGAGATGCCACCTGAGAGAATGCATGCTGATGCACTTGAGAAAAAATAATCCCAAACACAGATGCACAAGGAGAAACCTAGAAATAGGCAGGTGGAGACTGAGGAGCGATGGCTGACAATACATTGTATACGAGTCTGCAATGGGAAACAGCAGCAAGGAAACCAAAGCTGTTTAACACAGAGGCATTGCGTCACACAAGGCATTAGTTGCTCCTACAAAAGTCCAGTTCTAGGACATGCTTTCAGCTCTGAGCTTACTGTAGAGATTTAGACACACTCAAAAACAGGTCATGACAGCGCAGCAAAAGATATTTGGGGGCCAGATGGAATGACTCGGCTGGGTCTGTCTGGGATACGCAGGTGGATACCCCACCTTCCAGCCCAGAGGGAGAGGACAGTGTAGCACGAAGCTGCAGGAGGCTGTACTGGTGCAGAGATGCTGGGATGAGAGCAAGTTTGTGGGAGTGCAGTTTGTGACACAGTGCTGGAGGAACAGGAACAGTCCAGGGTCCCTCCATGGGCAGAGAGATGTTGATGCTAAAGGAGTGTGCCTGTCACCTTGGTTATTTTGTTTGCAAAACACTATTTGTTCCTAGAGGAATGTTGCTCTTTCCCTCTGATAAAGAGAGCATTTTCACCATTTGCAGCCTGCATTCATCTGATACCTGTCCTAAAATTAGTCATATTACTTACAATCTCCTCCCCAAGGCCCATTACCTGAGAGTAAGAATTCTGCTTAGAAATTTAGTCCCAAGCAACCCCTCATTCCTCAAATTTAGACAATAAAAAAAGGGGCAAAATAGAGCAAACTGCACATCTTCGCTAGAGCAGTCTCTGCCAGCAAATACCACCAGCCTTAGATCATTCTGACAGCTACGAAGATAACTGCACCATAAAAGCAATTGCTCCTGCTGCAAAAGAGCTCCATTAAAGGGAAAATCTCATTACGTGATGGCTCTACGCATCCAACATCTTCCAGCAAGCGAGAACCAGTATCCGCTGCGTGCAAAATAGCTTTATCTTCTGAATCTATCTCTGTGTGGAAAAACAGGGGATCAGAGATGGAGAGACACTGGCTGGCATAAAAAGTGGGCAGGTGTGGACTTTGATGGGCAGCCTTCCTAAAGGGACCCCTAAATTTTCACTATATTCTTTTCTTTATTTTCTGCTATTCTGAAATGCCAGTATACTGCTGATGTACAGCTCCTGGGACTGGAGGAACATTTTTGCACCAAAAGGATTTCTAAAAGAAACTACCATGTGTCCCTTAAGTATCCATTTAAAGATGGAACAGAAAAGGCAAATGCAGTACATCCAGCATAAAATCCAACACTGAGAACAGCAGAAAGCAGTGACAAAGCTACAAAAGGGACAGAAACTACCAGGATATAGTTTAGCAACTCCAGTCATTCTACAAAACGAAGCGAAGCTGCTAGGTGATACACATCTCTCTAGTTTTCTTAATCTTATGCAACTACTGCTTGCTGAATGTGTTCAACAGACCACATCAGGAACTAAAAATCTCTATATCTGAGGTTAAAATGCAACGGCAAGGGTAGAAATATCAGTTTTGAGGATATGCAGAGATTTTCAGTTTTTCCTGTGCTCTGTGGTTGGATAAAACTTGGAATCTTTGAACTTCTTTCTGGTTTTGCTCTGAACAAAACTTTCTAGCTTTGCTTGGAAATCCCATCTTATGGTAGGGAAGTCTTTCCAAAATATTTCTGGAAAAACTGAAACAACCCTGCCAAAACTATTATGACATGAAACATACATTTTAAAGTATTTAAACACAAGTATATTGTGTTATTTAACAGTCCTCAGGGCTCTAGGCCAAACTGTGAGATAAATTCATTACAAAGTAAATTTGTTGTGTGAAAAACTAGAAGCTAAGAAGAAATGTAACGCTCAGCCATTGCTTTTGCCCCACACCAGAAAGGGCACCACATGAACTGAGAGGCTGAGAGACTTGTGTACATGCAAAACACTTGTGCAGGGACAATACCAAGTCATCACTCCTACAACATTTTCAGTGAAGATAAGTCATAGGAAATATATCATCGCTCTTCTGAGATTTCCTTAAAAAAAATCAGGTTTTTTCCATTGCATTGGCACCCCAAAAGAGTGGACGGCTCAAATCTATGTCTCACTGTATAAAATATGTATATAAAAAAGTATTTATCCCTGCCCCAGAGAGCTTACAATCTAGAAATAAGCTCCAGTTGGTTTTATTTCTGAGAAGGACGAACAAGGGGTAGCTTTGGGTCCAAGAATTAAATCTAGATCTTCCAGTATTCAGATTCTCTTTCAGCAATCCCAGATGTCAGTGACCAAGCACCAACGCACACCGTCCCCATAGACATGTCCAACAGACGCCAGTAACACAGCCCCAGAGAGACCCTGAGCACCTGAGAAGCTGGAAAGTAACATTTCCCATACTCTTTTGCCAGAGAACCCACTTTCACTTATACTCTTGAGCTGGCAATTTCAAGTGTGATCTGTTGGTGCAGGGGGTTTTGCCTTACCAAAGCCTGCTCGATAAGGAGGCAGAAGAGAATGGCATTGCCCACTTCTCTGAGGCTCTGGAACACATCGGTCTTCAGCTCTGCATACTCAATGATGTCCTTCAGCTGATGGTGGAAAAACTCCAGGATTCCTTAGAAAACAAGGAAGGACAGTCAGGAAAGTGAGAGCAGAATCACACTCTGCTCACTTGGATAAAGAGACAATGAGTGCCTGGTATTTTCTTAATCACAACTTGCAAGCTGTAACTGCTAAACAGATAGACAGAGACTAGCAACGGGGAGAACTAGCACACAGTGTCTTATCCTGCTTTTAGTAACTCTCGGGAAATAGGGAGTAATTCCTATGAAGTCCTTGGATATCCTCCTCAGAGTTAAAAAGAGATTCAAGACTGTAATGGATGTCTTGGTGCTGGCTCACGTATACCAGCCAGAGCTTCCCCATCCAGCTCAATGGCAGACTGCAGTCATGCTGCAAAACATCTTTGCATCAACCAAGTAGAGCTTTTGAAAAACATCAGTGAACCCACAATAACAAAAGCTTACAAAATCCTGAAAACAAACCAGAAGCTACAAGAACACATTCCCTTATCACCCATCTGTGTGTTCAAAGGGAAATTTCCACAAGATTTCCTGGAAAAGTTTCCTATACATGTTCCAGTATCAACAGCAAAGCAGCTGACAGTGTGTCTCAGCAGGCCTGGCTGCGTGTGGCACTGGCATGTCGAGTGCCAAACCTTGTTCAGTTACTGGTGTCTGCCTGAGTAAACGCAGAACCAACACGGGGGCGAATTCTTGCTGAAGCATCTGTCTGTAGCACCCACCTGGAGAGCCATATTCATGTCTTGGCAAGCGGCATATCTTGGGCATTACTTCTATCAGGGTCTTCACATACTGCAGGATGGTGCCCTGTAGCTGTTGGAGACAAAGGCAGGTTAATCTGGATTGACAGCTTCTCCTGGCATTGGTTTTGAAAGAGGCTGGTTGTGGCATCCACATCTGACAGCACAGGATGAAACTTCAGCTGGAGTCCAAGAAGAACTTGCTTAATTTGGATTTCACTCAAATATAAAATTTAGCCCTAGTGTATGGAATTAGAGTGCTTTTACAACTTCCTCCCAAATAATAAATCACAGCTGTGTGGATTTTCAACTTCAAAACACAGCTTGCTGTGTTTGCAGCCAAACTCCAAACCTGGCTCAGTCTTAGATCCAGCTGAACTTGTGCTCCTAACCCAAAAAGCATTTCATCAGAGCTGCTAAAGGAGCCATTCCCCAGCATAGGAAATGCTCCTTCCGCCCGAGGAACAATCACTAGATCGTTTAAACAAGAGTTTAAAAAGGAATTTACATGCATGTAGAACAAGTTTCTGAACTAATCTAGACAAGAGCAAAGCATATTTTTTAGCTAAAAGCACTTGCTGTCATTTGGAGTTATACACCTGCATCCTGTGGATACATTATATGCTATATGGGATTATGCACTAAACACTATTTAGCCAAACATAAAATCTTTGTGCTGAATGCTGTCTGATCTCGCACACGAGCTACAGCATTTTCTACTAAGTGACACAAATTACATCTTCAGTAACTATAGTGCTTTACAGTAGGGAAACTGAATATATGTTTGAGATTTTCAGTTTTAGATTGCTTTGTTAGACAAGTTCAAAATTATGTCATTGCAGTCAGAACAGAATTTAAATATTTATAATGAAGGAAAAGCATCTTTCCAGTAAAACAAGGGTTTCAGTAGAAAAGCATGACCTGAAAAAATATACATTTTTGCACATTCTCTCCTCCCTTCTTAATGCTCAGTATTGTTAATGCCCTTAAGGATCACATGGGATCATTTCCGTGCAGACATCACACTTCCCTTCTTAAAAAGAAGAGAGAACTAGAAAGCAGATAGAGCTACTGGCAGCTTGCCCTCAGAATGCATGACAGAAATCGACAGCATGGCTTGAATAAAGAGTCACCTATAGCAGGAATTTTCTTAGAAAGACTCAAAAAGTTGGTTTCATCAGTTTTGCTGCCTGTTCTCTACCCTCTTGCAGCTCTCCAGGGGTATCACAAGGCAGTGGGACAGAGTGCTGTTGTGCTATTGCTGAGCACGTGTCTTGAAGGTCTCCCAGACTGCAGCACAGGCAGTGCTGAGGGACTGTGAGTGCCACGTCCCACCTGATCGCTTCCCAGTGGCTTTAACAAAGCAGAATGCCAGCTCCACCATCCCCAGATGAAGGTGGCTGAGCACAGTTAATACTTCAAATGGTGGAAACACTCCATCATCCCACAGCAACAGTGAAAATCAGGCCAGACCATTAATACAAGTGTTTCAGTGTGAATCAAGGGACATGAAGGTGCCCAGATGTGAACACCCTGAACCCAAAGCCCAGACTGACTGTCCAACCTGCACCTCTCAAGGCATCAAGGTTTCTCCATTGCCAAGATTAGGCTCAGAATTACCAAGCTCTTGACGATCTTCAACAGCTCTTCCATGACCACTGCAATGCCTTGATAGCCAAGAAGCCTGCAGATCGTCTTGAAATGAGGTGGCCCCACAAAATTGCGGTATGAGCTATAGATGTGACTGTAGGCAATGTTGAGAGGCTGAGAAATTAGAAGAACAATGACAGTTAGAAGTATTTACCAGACCTATAAATTATTCTTTTATCACAGTATTATGTTCCATCACTTCAAATATTTTTTAAGAAAGAGAAACAGGAATACCCATGATATTCCCATTTCTTCTACTTCTTGCAGCAAAGAGGAGATTGCTACCTAGTCTGATATATTCTCATCTCAACAGAGTAACATCACAAAGTTACATTTCCTAGGTAACTTAGTCTCCCATACATTCCCAATCAAGGATTTCAATCCACTAGCTCTTTGCCTTTTCAAACCCAAATTCTTCTCTACTAAAACAGAAAGCTTTATATACAGGTAACCAGACAGACTTTTTTTCCTATGGGCACTTGCTTTAAATGAGATTTATTAAGAAAAGTAGGAACTGCAGCATCTGAGTTTTAAGAGCAGCATAAAGAGACACAAAAAAGATCCTTTTTGAATCCTTCAAAGCTCTATATCAGCCCCTGTACTTAAAAATCATCCCCACGGGACTGTGAAAAGAGCAAGAATTTAACCCTGGTCTACTCTGGCCCTCAAAAATTTTTAGCAGCAGAAAACACAAAGTGATTTCTAGGAATGTACTCTATCAGTGTAATCTTCGAAATGTGGAAATTGCTGCAATGTTTCATCACTGAAACACTGATAGAATCCATTTGGTGCGAGGGAAACAGAAGTAGGGGGAATTAATTCACTTGTGCGATCTGCAAAACATACTGAAAATCAGATTTAGCTGAGACATCGCATGCTCGGCTCAGGCTCTGCCACAGAAGCGTTGGCATCATGACTCAGCCCAGCAGAAATGGGCTGCAGTCTCCCCCCACAATATATATAACTGCAGCCTCAGTAAACAGCAAAAAAGCACATTCTTGAAAAGATTCTGACATGTACTACCCCTTCTAGCAAAACACAGTCTTTCTGAAACAAGGATAAGAACACAAACTGTATGCCAAAAGCACCGTGCAAGGCTGATTTTGCTTCTCATGTGAATGCTGCACACCAGATACTCACTGCATCTCCTGCAGCAGGGGATTGCTTCCCTCTAGGTACTGCACACCCCACACTACAGGGATTCCCTTTCCCATCCAAAACAGAGCCAAAGGAGTGGAGGGACCAACGCATTGAAGAGCTTAGGGTGAAAGGGAGCAAGTGCTGAAGTAGCAGAACAAGACAAGATGTTGTCTGTCCTCCAACACTACTGCTCCCAGTAACTGCAACACAGCTGAAGGCTCTGGTTGTCCTCCAGTTCTGACTCACTTCCTCAAGATTTACTTTAACACTTCATTTGAGTCACTAATGAGTTACAAAATGAAGTCATCTGCTAAGAATTGAAAAAGTATTATCTTCAGATACAGAATTTCATTGGACTGCTGTACTGATGGTACTTTCATAGACTTGTCAGTTGCTATTATCAATTAATTAATTGTCCCTCATTTTATTGCAGCCCCACTGCTTTGGTCCAGCAGCTTACTACCTACTACAATTCCTAGGTGCTCTTTGAAAGAGCTAGCAGAAGGAAGACACAGTTAGAAAGTCCACTACAGAAAGGCAACCTTGGAGGCTCTGTTGTGCACTCAATCACAACAAGCATGAGCTTTCTCTCCCATCGAAACTAAACAAAAGGACCTGAGCGTGCATGGGTTAGAGTTTAAAAATTATTTAGGCAGACAGAAGACTACTTTCAAAGCTCCTTTGCTGCTAACTATCGTGTTTTGTTGTGGTTTTTGCAATGTGTCGTTCTGGCTCTGGGCGTTCCCAGAAAGTGCCGTGCTTCAGAGGTGATCCAGGCAGCCCTGAGATGGCTTCTCACACCTTCCCTCCACACCTCCCCATGGACCCCTTTACTCTGTTACTTCCCCATGGTTAGCACAGCAGTGGCTCGTCCAGACTAGAGGGGGAACTAAATATTGGATTTTTACCTCCATTTCAGAGCACTCATGAATCCACACTCATTTCTGGAAGTCTCTTTGCTACTCCATGGTTAGGAGACGGGTCTTCTGTCTGCGCACATGCCATGGTCCCTGAGATGGGCTACCACTGGTACCCATTTGTGGAGCAGTTAGTCAGATTTTCCCTTTGGCAGGGCTGACATTTTGGTGTATGGGCAGTACGCAGCCATGCCACTGCCCACCTCACAGCAATCCTTCGCCTCTCAGCAGGATAATGGGGCTGGAGAGCAGCTTTCAAGTGTGCTTTTCCCTCAAGTGGGGGTCTCAGCAATAAGCGTGATTGGGAGAGGCACATTTTAGCACATGCAATGGGTGCAGACAAGCAGGATGATTCATCCCTGCCTGTCTGCAAGATGAGGTAGGTTCATCAAGCTCTCTGCAGAGCCACACAGCACATTAGCAGCAGGCTTGCGTCTAATAATACTACTTTGCCAGCAATTAAAAATATAACTCCATTTAAGGGTGAGATACACAGCTTGGGGTAAAGACTGTAGGATGTAAAAAATGACACCAGTGAGTATTTTAAGACAAAACAGAAGGCATAAGCTGGCTGCACAGCACAGCTCACTCCCCCGTGCTGGGCAGCCACTTCCACCCCCTTAGAGAACCAGAGCAAAGCCCTCAATCTTGCTGCCTCTTGGGAGCAATAGCTGCTGAAGATGCTGCAGAGGTCTGCCCCACCTTTGGTTTGGGGCAAACAGGCAGGTTTTGGGGCTGGGAGTGCAGGCATGCTGGGATTTGCAATGCGGAGCAGAGTTCCCGGTGTCCTGCAGAGCCCAGGTGTCCCAGCCTGTGCCCAGGTCTCAGGGACAGCCCCTCTGTACTTGGGAGCATGTAGGGAAGACCCCCATGTTGCTTTAGGGGCTCAGAAGGTTACTAGGGATGTTCTGGAGCAGATACGACAGTAAATGAAGCAAACCAAAACCCAGTTGTCCTTGCCATGTCTTTGAGCTTGTTGTTAGCCATCACTCAGACCTGTTTGAGCTCACCTGAGGGAAGGCAGGGAGAGTTTTATCCGATAAGACAGATCAGAGAGAGAGAGAACAGATAGATAATACTGCTTGTGCCAGAACCCCCTCAGAAAAATGAAAAGCTAACAAAAGAGGGTTGTACTTGGAGACAAAAACGTACTTGCACACAGCCCAAGACTAGCCCAGGCTCCCAGCCAACCTAACTTCAGTGTGACAGCAGAGACAGTGCCTTAGAAAATGAAAAGCAGTTCTGATCAGAATGGTCTGAGGAGGGTATCTTAAGTCAAACAGCCTGAATATGGCCTGGTTCCCTCCCCTGCCACAAGCAACCTCCAACTCTCTCTATAAAGCTTTCACCATATTCAGCTCTATCAGCCAGTTGCTAAGATTTTAATACCAAAAAATGTATTTTTCCTAGCTGGGATGGACAGGACATGGAAAATGCAGCAGGCGTGTTTATATACTGTATTGAGACTGTGTCTGTGTATATTTTGTGTCTCAGCCCCCACTGCCAANAGGTTTGGGGGGGAGTGATAGAGGGACTAGGGGTGGGCACCTGGCACCCAGCCAAGGTAAACCCACCACAACCTCCTGCAGAAACCAGAGCTCAACACCTTTGTGCTGCTGCTGCCGACATGGCAGCAGAAAATAGAGCAGCTCCATCCCATTCACAAGCTGTAACTATTTTTACAAGTACCAATAGCATACGCTGTCCTTCAGGTTACATCTGTCTGTATGCTTGTTAAAGAAATGGGGGAACAAATTTAACCAGGGAAAGGGAAACAGGGATTTCCAGTGAGTTCGATGTGACCTTGGGTCCAGCAGTGCCAAGAAAAACAGATGCACTCATGAAAATACATAAATGAAGCCCAATCTAGAGCATTTACAGAGCTAAGAAGTGGTTAATGAGCAGTAAGTAGTGTGTTGCTGGTAATTTTGCAGCTTCTTTGTTGGAGACTTGGCAACCTGCTCTCTTTTATAAGTGGCTGAATGACAGAAAATGGATCAGTTTCTACTGGCCACTGGAGCACACCCACGTTTTGCATCCTACCATGAGGAGTGAGAGGTCCCAAGCAGGGGCACAGCTGGGTCCACCTGCAGATACAGTAACACCAGTGCCGCAGCACTGGCATGGTTTTGGCAGCTTCTCATCCTGAGAAATGAGAATTTCAAGCTCATCACCAGCGGAAACTGGTGCAAGCTTGATTTTGGGAGCAGGTAATACCAACACCACCAAAAGCTTTGCTGTGGTTTCCTTTGAGCTAGCAGTATTGATCACAGCATGCAGAAAGGTCAGCAGGACCCTTTGCTGACCCAATCCAGCTATTCCTGTTTTCCTCCGTTTCCTCTCTTCTTGCTAACACATCTTATTTGTGAACAACTGAAATTTAATTTCAAAGCAACTGTGAACACTGATAAACTCAACGATCCAAATTCTGCAAGAAAGCAATTTTCTCATGAAAACTTTACCACCTTGTGTTAATCCACCTTTCTGCAGCACGGATTTGTATCCTCAGCTCTCTCCATGCAGGCAAAGACATACTTTACTCACAGCATGGAACAAGCTAAGAGCTCTCTATCTTCCTGCTCTTGTAGGCAGGGCTGAGCCATTTAAAAGGCAGGAAGCCACCTGGGAGTACTTTCATTTACATCCCTGCCCATAATTATGTTCATGTCCCCTCCTGGTTTTCAGCTCTCTGACAGTTGCAGCTTTCTCATAGAGACAGGAGGGAATTACAGATCTTGGAAGACAAAACCAATACATCCTGAACTACAACATGTAAATCAAAAGCAAGGGTCACACCGACTCCCTAGGCTTGTAATAGTCCTTCCTGATGCAGTTTTCATTATCTCATCACTGTTGATATTTACATGACCTTTGAAATGTTGCAAGCATCTTTCCAGGAACCACATGGAATTAGTAACTCCAGACCCAGAACCAACATTTCTTCTGGGAAAGTTCCTCTCTCAAACATATTTTGGCTTAAATCAGTAGTTTAAATGTGCAAGGAATCACAGAATTAAAGACAAAGCCCCTGAGTGCTAAACTATCAACGTGTACTGCAGACCAGGATCCAGACATGGATTTCATAGCATGTGCCAACGTGTCTCTAATCCCAGACTTGCTGGGGGGCAGTGATGGTCTTGTTGGGGAACTGTGGATACGGGAAAAAAAGAAAACCCCAACCAACTCAAACAAGCCAGCAAACAAAACTACCTAGCTTTTTTTTTCCCCACCTCAGAGATACACACTTCTCCCAGGCAGAAGCTTTTAGGGATAACATTCCCAAATCACTCGAAGATGCCTGCCCATCCTTTCTTATTGGTTGCTATGGTGAGAGATGACGGAGCCCCAGACGGGTATAATACAAGAGCAGGAGGGGAAGGGATTTAGCAGAGGCAGGAGGGAGGTGAGCAGTGGGAAGAGGGGAAGGTGCTGCCCGCCCGTGGCCACGCTGCTCACCAGCACAGACGGGCCACCGTGGACCTGCCCGGGGAGGTAAGCGGCTGCCCGCAGCCATGGGAGGGCTCAGCAATGGGTGTGTGTGCTGTTCTGCTCCTCATGTAACAACAGTTAGAACAGTCATGGAGATAACTGATTCTTGACTGAATTAAAGGAAAACTAGTTATAGTAAGAGAGAGAGGGCAAGGTAAAAGTAACCAGTTTTATTGCATGCAGCTCTTGCTCGGAGCACTCAGCTGGTTGGGAGCATCCTGCAGTAAGGCTCAGAGAGCACTTTGGGGATCTAAAGGAATGATGTACTGAAGTGATTTGTGGCTGTTCCTGAACAGTAATTTGTTGGTGGCCAGCATCTTTTATCTAGAGGAGAGCTTTGTACTTATTATTCATATATTTCTATTTCCCTAAAGGCATTGATTTTATATCACCAGCCTTCAGATTTCACATTTAAGGTCCTAACATTACAATGTGAGATGCTGCAGGAATAGAAAGTTTATACTTTATTAAGCAACAAATAAGGTACAGAAAATGCAGCAACTTAAACCAGTGAATTAATCATTATGCAGCTTTTAAAATGGCATTTAGGTATAAAATCAAGATATCTGTTGGCAGCTTCATAAGACAAGTTGGAGCTAGTTTAATCATCAGTTTCTGTTAATCACAGTTGCAGTATCTTTTCTATTCCATGGGAAACAAAAAAAGCTAAAAAAGCTTCCTATATAGACAACTAGTCAGAAAGAAGAGATTTAAAAAAAAAAAAAGATCTACCTAGAACATAAAATATGCCCTAGGTCTCAGTTGGGCTTTTTGGTCATGAAGCAGAATGATGCAGTAATAGTCTGGGCACCAGCAGGATTCATCTTTTGTAGTTTTAGCCATCTAAGACCTAGCATCTAACCTAAGCTAGCCAGGCATAGTCCTGAATCCAACCTAAGGTCCAGTAAAACCTGTGGAAAGACTTCAATGATGTCAGTGACCTCTGAGTCTGTACACCCGTCTGGAAACTCAGCCTCTCCCTGCATCTGGTTTCAGGGGCACAATGAACATCGAAGTGCACAACATCACTTACACCAGCGCCACCATCTCCTGGGCCATGAACAGCCCCTGTCCAGAGAACTACTACCATGTCATGTACCGTCCCAACTGGAACAGCGTCTTTGCAGGCTATTTACGCCAAAACTTCCACCGCGAGGAGCGAGTTCCTCACCCCCTCAGCTCCCTTGTCCTCCACCAACTCACACCATCCACCATCTATGTCCTCTGCATCACGTGCAAGAACTCTTACCCCTCCAGCAACCACTGCACCACCTTCCACACTCTGGACAAAACCCCTCTGGTTTTTGGCGGCTCTAAGCATGAACCTACTCCCTCCATGTGGATGGTGAGCAGCCTGCTGCTACTCTGCTTCATTGCTCTCCTGGCCTATGGCTGCCTGCAGTTCTGGTCCGCACGGTGCCACCGGGCTGCAAGGCTGAAGCATCCCAACGTCAACTCTGAAGAAGTGGGTGAAGGGAGCAGCTCACTGGAGGGGCCACTGAACGATGGACTAAGAGAGGAGCTTCTGGAAGTCCCCATGACCACTGTGCTAATGAGGAGCTCCAGTTTCATGCAGGAGAGTCCACATAGATCCCCCCGCTGCTTTTTTCCCTATAAAAACAGCGATGATAAAAGAGCCATCTTGCCACAGCATGGCCTTCAATGAGAAGCAAAATAAAAGGAGACCCTGCTTAGAGGTTTGGTTTGTGTTGCTCTTTCCCAACTCTTGCCAAGAGGACTGTCTGTGTGTCCATGAGGGCTGTCTGTCCCAGGGTATTACATGAGGTAGGAACATTGGTGGCATGGAAAAAGATTTCTGTCAAGTGACAAAAATACTCCCATTTGCTGAGGGTTTTCTAAAAGGAAACCAAATCAGCTTTCTGGGAATGACCAGGCTCAGCAGGCTCTAGTGTCATTAGCTAATCTGCATCAGTGCTGTAGGTTCACTTCAGAGTCATCAATCAATGCGCATAAAAAATAAACTCAAGTAGTTTCACACTTGAGTGATCCTCTATTAGCATCACACCCCAAACCCTCAAAACATCCGTATAACAGTCATTGCAGGCCGACAAAAGAGCTTTTTGTCAATATTAAGTAGTCTGTATTTGCACACACAAGTATTTCACTGCTTCCCATTTTGAACTACAAATGGGATTCCTGAAGTGGTACCTTGCTTGGGGAGGAGCACTGCTTGCTCCAACTTGCTCTTCTCTCTGCGCATTTAGATGGGTGTGACTCTGTCTCAGTACCAACACTAAGCACAGAGCAGAGTCAGCATCCCCTAACATAGGCATGTTATGGAGAAGAATATGGGAAAGCAATAGCAAAAGCACACTAAACCCACTTCTTGCATGGCTTTCTGGTTTCACACAGCAATGAGACCCTGCACATTTGCACCCGCCATTCTGATAACGAACTAGTTCCCGTGTTTATTTCTTCCTGAATAAATACTTCCAACATCCACCCCTTCTGGCTGTTGTGGCTCAGTTACTGACCTTGGATCCATAGAGGTAATATGGCTGAACATTGGCTGGCTTGTCACGCTGGGGTTCCTGTGTGAATGGGATTGCTGTCCTCACAAACCTGTGGCAGGCATGGGAGATGGGAAGGAAAGCAGTCAGAGACTGGTTAATTGTGCTGAGTGCAGACATGGCATCATCTGGGATGAACTGCAGTTGCAGACTAATTAGCAACTCGTCACCTGTGCTACATGAACTGAAGTTTAAATCACACCCCAGTCTATTGGTGGTGTAATCCATGTCAGTTTAACCTACTGGAGGTAGGGTTTCTTCTTATGTGGGGCAGGCAAGAAACCCATATATGAGTAGCTACCACAGCTCTGCTGCTCAGTAGCCCAACCCTCTAAACCAAACTATCTCAGTTGCTTGCAGTCACTGTCCAACTTTGTTGCCTGAATTTGTTACTAACATTTTCAAGGCTGAGGGCACCTGGTGGGCTTTAACTTCATAATTGTTACATCCCATAAGGAATGAAAACCTCACCACAGTGCATGTGAATTTTATGTGGCAGGTTTGACATTTTGGAAGGAAAAAGCAGGGACTCCAGGTGACCCTGCCTTGCTGCTTCTCCTCACCTGTTGGTGGATCCATTGTAGCAGTAGTTAGGTAGAAAGTCAAAGTTGAGCTCCCAGAAGACATGAAGGGTGATGCGCCCATAGGGTGCAGACACATTGTGGTTGGCCTCCCGAAACATGGCATCAAAGCTGTCCAAAGTCATGTGCTTGCACAGCAACCTGTGAGTCAGGCGATTTATTTCCAAGAGCCACTCCAGCTCCTGCAGCACAAAGTGGCAGCAAATGCAAAAGAAACATCTGATTTAATTGCCAGGGGAATGACTTGATATCCACACTCACACAGAACTTTCCAGGTGAGGATGTAACAAGTGCTAAAGACATCAATTTAACTCAGTGGCCAAGGCCAATTGCACTTCTATTCAAGGGGTCCTGGTTCAGTATCTCCTAAACCTGCAGGAAGCAAAATTAATATTTTCCCCACTGAGCACTGGCTGGCTTTCACATCAGAATCCTTCAAAGGTGGAAAATAGTATTTTTAACACTACTTGACTCTGATGCTCTCATAATGTATAAAAGGCAGCAAATCCTGTACACACAGAGATGATGTCCCAGTCACCTTCATCCAACAGTGGGAATTAACATCAAGATTTCCTTCTCCCAGGCTACAGGACTCTCTTTAGCTCTGCAAAATCTAACTGTTGACTGTCACCTTAAGATTTATGCAGATACTTAATGGTCCATAACAATGCAATTAAAGCTGCATAAATAAAAATAGTAGAGACTCAGCAGCATAAGGGAGGATACATGGCTGGCTGAAACCTAATGTAGGTGGGACTTGAAGCAGAAGACAGTTGACTGTATATCCATAGCAGTGTATTATTCTTTCTATTCCTACTCACAGTCAATAATAATTCTTACCACTATGGATGTCAGGTCCTCGCTCTCAAAGCGGCTGATGGCCTGGTCTAATGACTTGTACATCGCTGCTGAGATACGCTGGGTAATGAGTCTGTTCAGGTCAATTGACCTACCCAGCAACTGGGAAAAGAAGATATTTGCATGTTATATATATATATATATATATATACAGATGGGGAAAAGGTACTTTATTTCTTTTTTAACATACACAAATGAAAACCAAACATCCAAGCCTACTTAAATGTGGAAGTGGTAATGCAAATGCCTTGGCTGAGTTTACCATTACTTAAGAAAAAAGGAGGGAAATGTGGAACATAACTCATTTTCCCCTCGGGCCCCGTGCCCCGAGTGTGGTGTGTCAGAAACAGTCAACCCTTCTCATTCCAGCACTGACCTCAATTGAGCCCAGCACTAGGATGCCATCCACCAACAAAAGGATAATAGATCAAAGCAATGAATACTGGAGTCTACTGCTTGCACTGTACCTGGACATGCCTCTGCTTGAGCAGTGTTTCGTAGCGATTGGATGGTGGGTATGGAATGATCACCCCATAATTCTTACATTCAGCCCGGAAACGTTTGTCCAATAAAACACTGAAAAAAGGAAGCAGTGTCAGTAAAAAAACCCGTACACTATCAGCTTCTTCTGTATTTTTTCCAGAGTTGTTTCCATCTCCCTTTTCATCTTGTTCTGAATGCTAAGCAATTTCTCCACACTAATAACTGCTTGCACCACTAAATCACAGAGCAGCGGTTGGTATCTGGGGGCTGACATCTGGGGCCATCACTCTTGGTTTTATAGCCAAAACATTCAAAAAGATAAAAGATTGTGCTGGAAGATATCACTAGTGCCAGGTACTGGGGTGGTCTTACAGGTGTGCTCCCTCCTTGAAGATCTGCTGTGGGAACATTTGATTGGTGATGGTGATTGCTCTCCTTCTCTAAGGCCAAATGTGATCTAGAGACAAAACTCCTTGCAGAGTAACGCTGAAGACTTGTTTCACCTTTGAGGACATGACAGGAGAACTTACACTACAGTTCATCCAAGAAGGAAATGTCACAAAGGGCCTATCTCCCCACAAGGGAGCGACTGCAGAAGTCCTACAGTCAGCTGGTCTGATGTGTGACCTAAGATAGTGAGTAGCCTTCTAGCTTTTACAAGGTGCTTTCTAGAGTGAGAACAAGTCCATACTCCTGTTTTGTAGAGTTGGGAGACTTCCTCTCATCTGCCTGGTACACAGACAGAAGTCAAGCAAGGACATGTCTTCATTAGGCTTGGCTTGCTTTTCTGCTGCTCTCACAAACTGCACTCAGACAGCTACGTAGGATGCCAGTTATTATTTTTTCACTTTTAACCATGTCTCCTTGCCACCATTAAATCATTTTCCCTGTCTACACTGGTCTGACATGGACAGCCAGCTCTTTGGGACAGGGATGATCTATTTTGTTATGTCTGCTTGCAGCAGCTACTCCCTGAGGGGAATCTTTTGGTTAACAGCAATTTGGATGCAGTGATATCATCAGTCATCATCATCAGTCAGGTTCTCCTACCTGCCGGCCATTGCTTTGTAATAGGCAAAGATCTGATCTGCCAGCTTGTACACAAATTGATCAAAGCACAAATTCACCTGGGGGAGGAAAAACAAGACTTGTGAGGGTGTCAGCCTACTCAAGATCAATACAGCTCAACATAGAGCTCTAATTTAATACATAATGTATGTCACACAATCTAAACACCACATTACAGTTCTCACATGCTAAAGCTAAGCAGAAAATTGCAGTTATATTTCTCTCTTTACAGTTTATGTTCTTATAGGTCTTGGTCCATCATCCCCAGTCATCCTTCTCTCTCAGAAATCTCCAGTTTCTCATTTTCCTCCAATGTCTCATAACCCTCTGCCCAGACAGACTCTTCCATGCCCCCAGTGTTTGACAGCCTTTGGTGTCCACAGTTCCCCATGGGTACAGCTAAGCTGATGCCCTTAATCAGCAGAGTCTGTAAGCTCTCTAGAAATTCTGATATTCTGAAAACTTCTTAGTCTGTTGGGGTATTTTTTTCAGGAGATGCCTATAATGAATTCACTGAATTCCTGGGTAGAACTGTCAAATAGGGCAATGTGACCCCAGTGAGTTCCTTCCATATAGTAAAGATGAAGAGAACTTACTTCAGCTTCAATTTCATCATATAGGAACTGCTTTTTGAACTTGGTCAAGGCATAGTATGCACTGTCATTATAGAGGTCCAAGGGGTACAGCACATACCTGAGAGCAAGAAGACAGATCATGTCTTAACTTTGGAGCATATCAACAAAAACGACAGCCAGTGCATGTGCCCTGCTCAATGCATAAAATGGCTTTTCTCTAACTTCACTCCTATGACTTCTACTCCCTTCAGCCCCTCAAATACTCCCTCTCCCTCCTTGTATCCTTCTGGAACAAACTAGAACAGATCTGGATTTGAGCTAACTGTAACTTGTTCAACCAACACTTGCTCTTTCTCTGTCCTTGAAAAAGCTTTCATCCTGCACTTATTCCACAGAGTGCTCTGACAATAGCAGTAAAATGGAAAACAAAGTTTTCCTAATGAGGAAGATATTATGAATGTAATTACACTTGCATAACAGCAATTTCTCTCGTCATTTATCATGTATATAAAAAAAAGTGTTTAGGTGCCTTAGCCAGGGCCCACATCCCTTTGGTTGCACATGCTGACTGCTGCATGCAGATGACAGTACCACAAAGTTGTGCCCACATCCGAATAGAGCAGTTGCCAACTGATGGTTTATGACACATAAATAAGTGCCAGTGCCAGGAAGCCACCCATGTGCATCTGCTAATGAGGTATTCATACAGTACATCTTCATGTGACAGCAAGTCAAGAAATACCTATTTTCCCCTCCCACATCAAAAAGACTGTTCATCACCAGCCTACCTTTCTCCAAAACAAAATCCCAAGCCCCAGCACATGCACAGCCCCAACACAGTCCATCAGTTCTTACTCCATCATGGAGGGTTCTTTGGTTTCCAGAATGTGGTCCGTGAGGATCCAGGGCATGGACATTTCAATGGGGAACTGGATGCGGCGACCCATGGTCAGCTCCAGGAAGAATTCCCGGAACCAAAGCTGGGACAGGTCACAGCACTGCTGCAGCGCTTCTGAAACAGAGGAGATCCCCCAAGCAGGAGGGCACCCATGTTACCCCCACAGAGACAGCAGCCAGGGAAAGCACAGGAGGCAGCTGCTGTAGCCTCATATTGGACTGGTTTTAAGCATGGAACATTTTTCTGGTATGTCTCTGGTTTTGAACCCAGACTATGTCCATGCTGTCTGAGCACTTTGTAATGGAAGAAGAAAGAAGGATCATTCCTTTTGCTCTAGAGCTCCAGGGAGAACATTTCAATGGCTCAGTTACTCTAGAGGAATACTTCTGTGCCCAGCGGCTCAGAAGTTTGTCTGGGACAGAATATCTTTCTCAGCATGCAAGAGTTGGATTCAAGCTTCCCCCTGCCATAACCTCACCACTGATGTTAAGAAGGTGGGTGAAGAAGAAGGACTGCTTGTGGAACTCCTCAATGGCCAAGACTATCGGCCCATCCAAGCTGCTCCTCAGAGTCTTCTTTGAACCACTCTTGTCTGCTATGAGAGACTCCAGCATGGTCCGCACCATGTAAAGCTTCAGAAGAAAGTTGACATGCAGTTACCACTCTCCAGTGAGACACCACCACACACAGCCGTGGTGCTCTGCAGTAAAAAATAACACTTCTCCCAGATGGCTACTACTCTCTGCACCCATAAGCCACTATCTTTCTGAGCTAGAAATAACACCACCCCTAAAAAAGGAGGCTTTTGGAATTATACAACAAATTAGGCACCAAAGCAACATTTAACACACAACAGTGTGAAGACTTTGTGGAACAGACCATGGAAACAGCTGCTGATCCACAGGGTAGAAAACTCTTACATGGCTCTAAGACCCTTAATTCCCTAAACAAGAGATGGACATTTACATACCTGTGTACTTGATGGTCCTACTGCTCGTCGTGGGACTTTAATATCAAATCCACCTTTAGGATCCTTCTCACCTCTCAGGCAAGGATCATTCGGAGGCTCTCGACCTCCCTCCCAGTCACAGATTGTCTTCCGAATTGCCTGAAGGACACTAGTGTGGGTGGGAGAGGGAAGTAGTGCTTAAGCTTGATTCTACTTTAAGATGAAAATATTCACTGCTGTGCACATATGGGAGAAAAAGTCTCTGAGGTGGGGACGTGCACTGTCACTATTGTGGAAATCATGCCCGAAAGTCACCTAGGCAAGAGCTGCTGGCCAAGGTATGCTGGCTGTTTGTATACCCTGAGGTGCATGCAGGGCCACATGCTTATATAGTACAAATGTGCTACACAAATAAATACATGGGCTTTGCACTGCATTCAAGGAGGACAGACTGACCTGATCAGAACATTCTTCTTCTTCCTGACCGCCTGCCTGAGTGGCTCCCGCAGGGTCACCTGGGCAAAGTCCTGCAGGGCTGCATAGATAGTGTTGCGGATGGCTTGGTTAAAGACGCTCTCCATCCGGCCCATCAGCACTTGCAGACCTTTGATCATGGCAATTACCTGAAGCAAAAATTAAAACCAGATGTATTTGCTGTTTTCCCATTGTATGAAAAGGTCTGTAAATCCAACATTAAGATAACTGGAGACCAAATTAATTCTACTCAAGTAACTTAAGTCCAGTAATTAGGTGGCTAATTTTTTTTGATGTTAGGTGCTTAACAGATGGCCACAAGCTGAGGAGAGCATTTCCACCACCAGTTTCTTGCAAAAGGCCTTTGTCCCTTGGCAGGCTCTGTTTCCACTCTCAATCTCTTGATATATTTAATAACACACAATCCCAGGAACCTGCACATGCTCCACACGTGGGTGCAGCTGTGTGGCTTGCACAGACCTCCGTTCACATCAGGACACGGTCTTCCTTGTACAAGAGAACAGTGACAATTCCCAGGAGGGAGTGAGCCACAAAACTAAGGCAATGTTCAAACCACCTTGGACTATGTAAGGCAAGATGAAGGTGTGAGGGCCCCTCACAGCCAGGCTCAGAGGACTATTCCCACTGTCCACAGACAGCTCGACCAAGAGTTGACTGGTCCTGAGGACTGACTGGATCTCTTGTGTTTGCACACTGCTTGAACATAGCTCCTGATCTTGCTCCAGATCATGCTGCTCTGTGAGCTCACACTCTTCTTTTTTTCAGGAGCCCTGAAACCCCTTTTCAGGTCAGTAGAGGCTTAATACAGTGATATTAAGAAAACATAAGAGATTGAACTATTTTTCTCCAGCACACAAATACAGCATAAGAACAAGATCAGGAAAAAAGAGAATTGCTCTTGTCATGCACTGGTGCAGTGTTTCTATGCCAGTAGGAGTTCCCAAGAACTAAATTTGTCCATTATTTCTGAGCAAATTAAGGGACAGAGGGATGTGGGAACCCTTAATTCCTTAACATGGGCCACAGGGATGATGAACTGGCTGAGTACGGTGAGATGCCCTTCCCTCCTCTTCCCTTGACCTGAGGAATATGGACAGCAAACCAGCCCTGGCTGGTTCTTACTCTTGTGCAGTTGGCACCTACCTCCACAAAAGCAAACTTCTCTTCACTGGTGTAGTTGTACCGGGTGGCTCTCTCATACTCTTCTGCTGTTCCTGGGCAATCCTTGTTACAGAATTTATCTGTGGGATGAACCAGCTTCCAAGAGTACTAGAAGATGGAAAGAGACACTGTCAATGTTGCAAGAAGTAAGAATCCAGGCTAGAGAGAATGAAGAGGGCCCTATGCCAGACAAACACTCTCTAGACATTACTGCAATTGTTTGACATTCCTTTGGGAGCAGAATTTGTGCTTCTTCCTAGCTTTACTATGACTGTACTGAACACTGTTTATCTGGAAGGTTGCCAGTCATATTGGGCTTTTGACATCCATGAACTTGTGTCCATTGGAAATTTTTCAAATTAAGAATTTCCATCATCATTTGAATTACAGTTTTAGTTGCTCAAGACCCAGACTCATCCCAAACAGCTTTCAGTACTTAACCAAGGTGTTCATGTTAGTAGAACAGTCACTCAGTCTCCCTCTAAGATCAGTGGGGACACCCCAGCACCTGCAAAGGGCAGTTCAGGTCTAGGATGAGATGATCAAACTCTCTTTCTCCATTTGGTACTGTGCTGCTAGCTCTCTCCTTCTTCAAACAATCCTGCCAGCAACGCCAATTTTGTGCTGCTAGCTCTCTCCTCTTCTTTCTTCAAACAATCCAAGGGGGAACAGAACACCAAGAGAGAGCTCAGCAAGCTGCCTTCAACAGAAAGCTCCTCCAACTGGCCCCAACAGAAACTCTCTTCAGCAGGAACTCTCTTTCAACTGAACCCAACAGGAACTCTCTTCTCCAAGAACTCTCTTCCAATTGATCAGTTCCTGGTTGATATAGTCCTGGCCTTGCCCACCACCCCAACCCCTATCACCTGGAGGAAGGCAGGTGGGTCTCTGGGGCCTGAAACCACTGGGGGAACAAAACATTCTGCTGGGTTGTGCCTCATCCATGGGTCAACTCCAACTCGGGGCCCACAGCCCAGGCCCCAGCACTTCAGGTACAGAGGGTGTTCAGGGACATTAGCTGCCTGATCTTAGCATGTTTGTTAATGGCTTAAAGTTAGGTGGCATAAAAGCAAGCTCACTTTTCCACAGTCTTTGTTACATGCTCACCTGGGAAGAGAAACACATCACACACTCACTGCTTCCATGGATGCACTCACCACTTCCATGACGTGGGCACTCCACTTGGACAGCAGCTGCAGGCCTCGTAAAGCAAGATCGAAGAGCTCCCTGTACTCTTCATCTGATTTCTGGCTGTCCAGTCCTGAGCCAGTGACCACCTGGAGAACATCACATCACATCAGGGCTACACTCAGCAACTTGCTGCAGAAGCTTCACTGAGCCAAACAGGAGCCACAGATCTCTCTCCCAAATCCCATCTGAAATGAATTCCTCATGATCTTATGATGAAGCTAAAACTGAGCAGTGCACATACTGTCCCTCAGGAAAAGGGGTATAAGTGGCAAAGCTCTTTTTACCCAGGCAGTAATTTTATTTCCTACAGAAAAATGAGTCTGACATGTCACCTCAGAGCAAATAACTGTTTTCATTCCACTTTCCCATTCCTTTTTGATGGTCTAATACTACTGAAATCCTTGAGAGTCCTTTCCTGATTTAAAGTCCAAATGAGCACTTACAAATGCCAAAAAGAAAAGGGCTGAGAATGCTAACAATTCATTAAACTCACACTGATGAATGAGGAGCACACATTTGCAAAAAACAGTCACCATCAGAGAGGGTGCTGACATTTAGTGATGAGAAGAACAGAGATGCCCTCGTGAACCTTCCTCGAAGCCCTGACCAATAGCTCTGTGTAACAGAAACGACCCATTTGCAAGTCATGACTGTTCTGCCACCTGGCTGATAATAAGCGTTTAGTTGCAAAATTTTTTCTACTTCTTATTTTAATGAAGCTGTGACCAAAAAGCAGAAGGTGCTGCAGTGGCCTTTCATAACTTGCTTTTTTATTGCTGGATCAAGAAGTGGTTTGTTCCACCTGTGTCCCACTTCCCTCCTCACTGTACATCCTTGGCAGACCATACTCCTGCCACACTTGTCCTCTCCCAGCCTTGTCCCTGTAACAATCCTGATCACAGTGACTACCTGCTGAGCTTACCTCACTGTTGCTGTAGCGAGCAAGCTCTGAGATGAAGCGGATGTGGTCATCTCGGATCTGAACCATCTGCTCACAGATGTTGTACTGGGGACTTATGCTGCTCTGAGTGCATGTCCACCTGGGCAAAAAAGCAAAAGTTTCAAGGACAGGACACGGGGCTCCACTAAGACTCCCCCAGAGACAAAGCCTTGTGCTCAACTGTTCTCTTCAACATCTCAAGACACGCAACCTTCAGGGCAAATGTCAGCTTGTGTCATCTCTCTCATGTCCTCTGGTATGTGGAGACTTCCAGAGGTGGTCTAACACAGCACGATGTGGACACTTGCCTCACCTTTCAGCCTGAACATCTCTGCTCCATCTACCCTGAAGACTGCTCTCCATGTTTGGCTCACCTACCCCCATGGGCAGAGATGGCTATTTCCAAGGCCACCAGTGGACAGGCTTTCAGGGAAAGATGAACTGCAAAGACTTGGTATCATCTGCATCCTATCTGATAAACCTAAGGAAAATCATCCCCTTAGAGGTCATTCCTCCATACTTAATCATCTGGGCCATGCTGCCTTCTCCTGTAAGGAAAGACTCTGCTGGGGCCAGCAAGGGACTATCCCTCCCACTCTGTTTTCAGTTGTTGCTCATGCTACCAGCTCAGTCATCAACCCTGAGCATAAATGATGAGCAGAATATGCTTACATGAACTAGATTTTCATTTGCACTGAGCCACATATACCATGTTAACAGTGTAATGATGTTTTAAAAGGCAGCACTCCCCTTCCAAAGGCACAATCACATAAAGAAATGCTGCAAATCAGATCTATTTAATTTAACATCTCCTTTTTCCTCATCCTGTACTAGCCACAGAGGTAGAATCTGAATGGCTCCACCCAAATGCTTTGTGCAAGCAAATGTCTGTCAGCGAGACTCTCATCTCTTACTGTCATCACAATGTAAGTGTTCAGATCTTGGTTTTTTCCCCCTAAATAATCATCCATCTGAAGATAGATAGTTATCTTCTCCCATCTGGATTGGCTGTACAAAAGGAAGGTGAGAAACCCGCCTGTGATATGGACATAGACATGAAGACATATTCCTGCAGTGAACTGTAAGGCACCCGTTGCCAGTATTTGTGGTGGTGGAAGGTCCTGGAAGGTGGAAGGTGCCGGACCATGTCATCCCTTGTGAAATCCATCCTCCCACAGTCCCATCACTTGACTCTTACCCGTTCCAATGTCCTGTGCTCCCCACCGGACAATCGGCAGGTTAGCAGGGATGGCCAGGGCTGCACCAGCCCTCCCTGCCACACACAACCTAGTCCACAGTGCAGAAACAAAGCGCCATGCAGGAAAAACACCAATTAATTCCACTTTCATGGAGACAGGGAGGGAAAGAAAGTGACAAAAACAATATTAGTAAGAAATGGAGATTACATGGAACCACCTTGGCAGAGTTAGTGTCGGGAGTCCCATGCAATTTGCTGGGAAAGCAAGTGAGTGAGTAAGAACCATTGGTTAGTACGGCACGGCACACAGACCTGGGAAGACAGAGTTCAGGACAGACATTAAAACTGCGCACAGGTAAACAGCCCGTGAGCTACCCTGGTTTTGAGATGAGAAAATGAATGCAGCTGATACATGTTTTGTTGAAATGTGCTTTCGGAAAGATTTGGGATTAAAAGGTGCAAATTTTGAGATGATTTTTCCCTTTTAAATTGAATTTTCAAAAAGATTCTTTAAATCTACATTTTGTAGAATTTTCTTTTTTTTTCAATTTTAACTGAAAACCTTGTGCTCAGGAAGTTTTGCCACCTTGTTTTCAAATTTCTTCTGAGCACTTTTCAACCAGGCTTTGGGAAGGCAGGGGAGGGCCGCTCCTGGGTGAGCGACATGACAAGCAAAGCTGGACCATCTGGGGTGGGACAAGCAAACAGAGGCAGTGATGTGAGACAAGATTAATTCCTGTCCTGCTGAAGAGACAGCTTGGCTAAGCTGCTTCTCACAGATGCCACAGAAATGGGAATTCCACACGATATGGTCTCACTGGAGAAAGCCAGGCTGCCATCAGCCATTACAGCCAGACACAGCTCAGATGGGCTCTGCTCACGTGTGGTTGCAAACACCATTCCAAGGATATCCAAAATTAACACCGATTCTTCTAGCAATAACTGAGCATGATGCAAAGCTACAAAGACAAGTGGTGCCTTGCACATGCATGGTGTGACCTGAAACGACACCTGCAAATTCATCTGATGGGAGCAGTGAACTGCCTGTGAACCCATGCTGGGAAGCAGTGCTTTACACTGCCATGCCACTCCTGAGCTCTCCCACAAAGACTCCATTTCTGCCCTTCTCCCACAAAATTCATTCATTTCCAGTGCACCTGAAGCCCTGGTTCAACCCTCATTTGGGCCGCCCTTCTTCACAAAACCTGCCTGAGCTAGAGGAGATGCCCTGGCTACTGCAAAGAGATCCGCTGCTGTGTTCACACTCTGGAGGATTTTGTCCCTGAGAGGAAAAATGTGGATTAAAATCTCTCCAGAGCAGGGACACGCTGCTCACACTCACACATCCGGGCGTGCACACCTTGCAAGCACTCAGTGGCTGACCCGAACCATGCACCAGCCCTTTCCTCCCTCCTGCCTCGCTGCCGAGCACCCTCCCTGCCCCTGCCAGCGGGCACGGATGTACCGGCATGCCTGGCACACCTGCTCCCCTGCCTGCACGCAGGGCTATGGCTACACGTAGTTCGGAGCTGGCTGCAGACACACGCACTCAGGACATCTTCCCATGCAGGGACAGGGAGGCACACACGTGCACACGTGGCTGGCACGCCGGGACTCACACCTCACAAGGACACACACGGGTACTGGTGCACAGATCTCACGCACGCCGGAGAGTCGCAGCTCCCACGGCTTTCGGGACACACACAGAAGCCAAGAGACATTATGGCAGGCACTCACTTGGATTTGTTCTCCTCATAGTGAGCACTGGTCTTAATGTATCTGGCCAGTTCTATCTGCATATCGCCGAATAAAGGAACCACCTGCAGCTGCTGGAAAAGAAAACAAAAGATGGTTGAAACACGGAGGAGAGAGAGCCCGTGGCCTCAGCGCAACACAAGGGATTATGAAACAGCATCTTGCATCTCCAAAGCTATGGAAAGTGTCAGGCTGTTTAAAGCAAGGTGCAAACCTGGACCTAGGGTCATTTCACACCTAGGAAGCAACAAAAAATGATCCGAAGGCTTTTTGTGCAAGGAAAATCACTCCCTGCAAGCGCTCCTGAGCCCTGGACTTGCCAATACCAGGCTGGTTATGGCCAGAACGGTTCAGTGCTGTAACCGGCCAGAGGAAAGGCCCATTTTACAACAGAAAGGGAGAGGCATTTTCCTGATCAGGGCTTATTGTCTTCCACCATAATCCTCCAAGAGAACAGAGGGACAAAAAGCCAGCACGTTGGTATTTTGGCAGCAAGTTGCTCTGGCTCCCTTTGGTGGGGAGCTGTAGGCTGCTTTGCTGCCTGGACTCCCAGGGATGCGGTATCTTTCCCTGGGGATTCAAACTGTACTTTGGCACTGCAGCTGCTTGTGATGTGTCTAAAAACTTCTCCCAAATGCAAGACACAGGCAATATAACGTGGCTTTGCTCACCCTTTACATCTCAGGAGGATTTGGATGGGAAATAAATTCAAAGCGCGCTGAACATACCTCAAGCTCAGACAGGTCCCTGCTTCACTAAGGTTTCAGCTGCAAAAAAATTCAATGAAGACCTACCAACATTCCTTCAACATAATATAACACTTCAACTTCACCAAGCTACAAAAGACTTGACTTAAAATTCAGCGAAGGTGGTGGCAAATTCCCTGTCCTATTATCACATGCTTCTGTTCTCAGGCTGACTTGTGTGGAGGATGTGTAATGCTGCCACCAGGGATTTCCTGTGGCGCTTTCATACAAGGTTTAAATGAAGGGGTAGTTCATTTTCACTACTCAAATTCCTGGTCAATCCACTAGAAATTTAATCAGAGGGCAATAAGCAGATGTAGTAAGAGGAGTAGTTGGCCTTTTCTTATTGAGATCTGATAGTCTGGAGTGGTACTTAACTGATTAGGTAAGATCACAGCAAATGCTAGAGAAGTACAAATGAAAAAAAGCTGGAAAGAAGAAAGTTATTCTGTGCAATGGAAGATAGTTTACCCGATTCTCTGACAGCCCACAGCACTTTGCATGAACAGCAAATCTGTGTGAATGCACCAAGATGAACAAACTCTACAGGTTACACTGAGGGCTTGATTTAAACTGAGTTCAGTTGAATTAGCAAAGCTGAACCAGGGAAAACTTGGAAGACTCAGGGATGGCATGATAGATCACCTTAGCAGAGCTGCAGTCCTCAGAAGTCTTCCCAGTAACTGGAGCCAGCTCATTATCACACTGTCCATGAGGTTATGGTGTCCATCCATAGTCCCTAAGCAGGCATGTCAGCCCTGCTCTCACAGCTGCCTCCAGGAGGTGATGCAAATTGGGATAAATAGGTCCTCACTCAGGGCAAGGATGCAGCAGTTGGTACACTAACTTTTCATGAAACCAGCTATCTGGGCTCAACAGTTCCCTCTGCTTGCACAGACCCAGCATGTCATCTATAAACTGCAAGTTGGGGCAATAATCAGGGAGGCAGCCTCTACTCTGTCACCACAACTGACCTCTTCTTTCGGGCTCCTAAGCAGCTCTCTAGGTACAGTGGCAGGGAGAATCCAGTCTGCTTAAAGAGTGATGGGGAAGAAGCGCTCTGTGGCCTTCCAAAAATCATCATCTTCTCATGTTCTCTGATGTGGAGCAAATGTCGGTAACAAAAACTAACTTTTCCATCTTGGGAGAACATTAACACAGTGGAGACAAAAGGACTCTGGAAGGATTGCTCAAGCTCAGTAGATCTAAAAGAAAGCTAATTGCTCTGTCTGGGAAGTTGTTCTGCTGTCCTGCTATACTGTTATTCTTTGCTGCCAGTACATTTGTCACTCAACAGATCCCACCACACCTCCTAGAGCTGACCTGCCCCAAACCTGAAACGCCTCCCAGGCCCAGCCTGGGTGCAGAAGCAATGAAAGTGTCACTTCCCCATGTGAATGCCACAGGTAGTGCTGTGTGGGGTCTCAGCCCTCCTCTCCATCTGCCACTGGTGGCCAGTGGTTCACATACACCAAGTTTTATATAGAAACAACAGGGTTATTCTAAACCTTTCCCACGTTGAGTGGTCCCAGGGCAATGCAGCCTGGCCTCCAGCCATGGACCAGCCCATGGCCAGACTCAGCTGCACATGTGCATGGGCAGAGGGAGGCTGCATGGCTGCTCCCCACCCTGTCACTGAGAGCATCTAGTTCTTGCAGGCCTTGCCCCAAAACCCAGATATCAGATAAGACAAAAATGGTTCAAACCACTGAGTGAGTCTTTTGAGGAACCTGCTGAGCACCTCCAAGTCCCAGCCGACACAAGCTCCACAAGAAGCTTTTTCTGTCCTACAAGGAGCACGGTTTATATGTGAAACAAGACTGCCAGACCACATGTTGGCTGGCCAGCTGCCTCCTCTGTCCCTTACCTCAGCAGCTCACTGAGGGAAAGGGGAGTGCAACCATCACCCACACAGACCTCAGCAAACCAGCCAGGTTTGCCAGTGGCCTGAAATCACGGTGCTCCTCAGGAAACTGCAAACCTGCCTCAGAAATGTGCAGAGATAGAAGTGATGTCAGTCTGGAGCACCCTTCCCTCTCCCACAAAACAGAGAGCCCAGGCGCCATCCTCGTCCTTCGCCCCTGGGTAGGATGCAGGCACAGGTACAGCGGCAGCCAGCTGCCCAGTGAGGGTATACAGGGTCCTCAGCTCCCTCTGGCTCCCTGGCTCCAGTGCCATGGGAGCAGAGCCAGCCCCAGGCACTGCTCACCCAGTCACAGCCTTGCTGGCACCAAGGGCCAGCATCACTCATCTCACCCATGCTGCAGCTCTGTGCCCGTGCATGTTCAAGCAGTCCCATTCCTCATCCTTTGGCCTAGATAAGCTCTCAGCCCTTTAGGGTTTTAGGACCTGTAAACGATTCTTGCCATTTGTTCTCTGCTGGCAGCATGTGCAATGGTACAGGTCACTAATTCATTGGTCTGCAATGATCAAACTCCAGCCTCACCCAGAGAGGTCACTGACCTTGAAGAATTTGTCTATTTTGCTAAGGTTGATTCTCTTCTTGGCATCCAGCTTGTATATGTTGCTGACATTCCCATCCATGAGATACAGGCCAAACCCCATCACCTGGAGAAGACAGAAAGGCCAGGTTTCATTAGCATGAAGTCAGCAGCACAAGTCAAAGTCAGTTCTCCATCACTTAGCATGAGGAAAGACCATGTCAGGTTGCTGTATCACCTGACATTCATAAAAAGACTGTATAAAATGTGCATGATTCTGCAAGGATGTACAGAGTAGACAGAGGACACGCAATGGATTGCTTCTCTTTTTCTTTGCAAAAACACAGGACGCTCACTTTGGTAATTTGTTCCTCCTCTTTCCCCCATAACAACAACCCAGAAGTCTTCTTCACCCAAGGCAAACATTTACTCCTGAAGAATAATTGAAAATATTTAAAATGTTCTCCTAGGTTTATTTTTTCCCTTTAATTCAGTACAATTCATTACAGATATTCAAACTACACATTATCCTTCAAAGAACCTTAGTTGACTCATACCATGGTGATGAAGTTCTTATGGTAATAGTGATTGCTATCACTGTAATAACTGACTGGCAGTAAGGGCAAATATACAAAACAAGCAGATACTTTGGCATGTTCATCTTGAGGGCTTTTTAGAGTCAGGAAACCAAACCTGAAAGGATCTCCATTCTGCAGAGAATTATTTCTGGGAATGGTCATCAAGATGAAAATTTAGGGTTGCAAAGCTGGTGGTGAATTTGGTGTTTCCCATACAGTTGCCCAGGTCAAGCTCATGATTCTGCACATCCATGCACAACAGAAAAACCCTTCCACTTCTGGAGAGTGCAGGGCATCCAGCATAGCTCTTGCCCACCAGCTGGAGACCACCATCATGCACATGCTTAGTCCCAGGCAGGCAGAGCTGCTGGAAACCTTGGGAAGGACTGGGGGAAAAGACAGAGATGGGGAAGAGCAGAGGAAAGGGAGAGGGGAAGGAAGATTTTTATAGGGGAATATGGAAGGCGGCCAGGAAGGACAGCAGAGAAATGATGGGAGAAGGTCCAAGTTACAGCAGGAAGAGGCAGTTCATGGCACTGCCCAAGAAAGGTGTCACTTTGGAGCACTGAGGTGGGACATCTCTGACTGATGGCCACATCCAATCATTCAGCTACAAAGAAGAGATGAAACAGGAGAAAATGGGAGGACTGAGGCATTGCAGCAGAAGGCACAAAGTAAGAGATAAGAAAGGAAAGGGGAAGAGGAGGGAGGCAGATTTGCTGCTGCATGCAGAGAGCTTTCCCATCTCATAGCAACTTGTGTGTCCAGAGGACACTGGCTCTGCAGAGAAGGGATGCATTTAAACCCAAGTGAGCAAAAAATAAAGAAAATTAAGAGAAACATTGTCCCAGGAGGGAATTTCATTTTACTAAAACAGAAGTGAAACTACACAAGCATCCAACCCCATGAGCATGGCTGAACCTCACCTTTAAGAGCATGTGTTTCTCACTGGGAGTGAGATACATCTTGTTTTCATAGTAATCCACACAGATGTTGACAATATCAGCCAGCAGTTCCTCATAGCCAGGGATAACCTCTAGTTGCTGGTGCAGACACTGAAACATCAACAGGAGCCACATTATCCACATGGACAGAGGAACAGCAGAAACCAGGGGAGAAACATATTTGAAGGATTAAGAGTAGAATGGTAAGAGGTTTCTTCAAACCTCATCTCTGTGCTTTTCTTAAGTTATTGGCAGAAGATTGACCTCATGGTGCCACCTGTAAGGAACAACATTCCTTCTTGCAAGACAGCTCTCCCCTTCAGACTGATCACAACAGCCCAGCATCAGACAGTGAGATGTAAAGAAAGATGCCTCGGAATCAGACTTCCTAACTCTCACCTGTCTCTGTGCAATATTTTACATAATTAGTGGAAGCTATAGCTGGAGTCCCCATGCAGTCGCAGAGATTGACTGGAAGGATTTTCTGGGGAAAACAGAGGAGAGGTTCTGGCAGAGCCTCCTCCTCCAAAAGCTCCTCTTACATTTTTTAGACCTTCATGTTGCCTTGAGATAGAGACCTTCAAAGCCACCCAGCACAGCCCATGAAAAGGACATATTGCTCGAATGATGCAGTCTGACCAAAACACCATCAGAGTCAGTGGCAACGACCCAACAGCTACTGCCACAGTCTGGTCTGAAATGCTGTCAGCCTTGGCATGAGACCATTGCCTCTTTCTGCTCGTGGAAGGGTTAAGAGGTTCAGAGAAAAGGAACCTGCCTGTGTGATGCGGTTGTGGTTTGCCAGGAACATGGAGAGGTTCTGGGACTCCTGGATGGACTGGGGATCTGCCATCTTCCGCAGAAACTGGGCAGCTCTGGAGGGGAGAAATCCAACATCACCAAGGATCACTCACCCAACGTGAGACTCTCACCACCCATCTTCCCTGTTTGACCTGCAGCTGAAATGCAGCAGCCTCAGACCCCCCCTCTGCTCTTTCCTCACTTTTCCAAGGGGGAAGCAAAACACAGGGCTGAGAGATTTGCCTAAACTCACACAGAGAGCCTACGACAGTGCAGAAACCCCTCCTGATGTCCACTCGCCCTCACTGCTGGGCAGATGAGGTGATGCAGATCAGGCACAGTCCTGCCCACACTCCCACCGCTTCACTCCCGCTCACCTTTTGTAGGCAGAATGGTCATTTTTGACGCTGCACTTCATGTTCTTTAGCTCATCCAGGACGGCGAACATGTTAATGAACTTGCCCAGTGTGAGGAGGTAGGCCTCGGAGACAAAGTCCTTCCTCCGCTCAGCATGGCACAGACGCTTCACCTCGCTGCAGAACCGCTCGATGGCCTTGCGCTGGGAGGCAGTGGGACAAGGTCACCCCAGCAGTGTCTCATGCATGGTCACTGCACCACTGTTGGGACCCCCTCCACCCATCCACCACCTCCTCCCTTTAACAAAAGCATTTCTCTGCTGGGCATGGAGGCTGCGGGGTCCCTCTCCAGTATCACCATTAAATGAAGCAGCATTACAAACCACTGCAGACAGACATCCTCAGTGCTAGAGAGCAGAAGGGAGCTCAAACCCTCTCTCTATTTGCACCTGCCCCAAGTGTGGCATGTTCTGAAAAATCAGGCTTCAGTTTTTCAGGTGGGACATAAAGATCTCATAGGACATAAAACCCAAAAATGATGGTGAAACCCAGCTGCAGCAAGTTATAAATGCAGGCAGTGATGAGGAGAGGTCTCTGGAGCCCATGGCAACTCTGTTTGCCACTTGGCCATTCTTCTGTTGGGATCTAAGCATATTATTTTGTCAAGTGCCTCAAGTGTAGCAACTGCTAAATTTAGGCTTTGGTGCTCTTTGCCAGCTGACCCCCAAGTTCAGGGGGCTGTGAGCACATCCGTGTTCCTGCTGGCACAGCAGGAGGGTGTCCAGCTGCATCCCACCCCAGGCACCAGCTGCACCACCAGCCCTCAGTTCTCCCTGGCTTTGCTTCAGAGGGAAGAGCAGAAGAGAAAGCTGTGCAGGCGCTGGTGGAGAAACAGTTCTTCACATCCGCCAGCCAACAACCCAGAAAAACAGGAGCCTGTGCCACCAATTAGGACCACATAGTGGGGGGCTCTGGTCCTCCATGAACTTCAAGGGCTGAGGTGTGCTCATCCCCAATTTGTATACAAGATTTTGAGGCTGAGCAAGGTACATGCAGATTTTCCTTCAGACAGGTCTCAGGTTATCTGCTGGTGGCTGCAAGCAAGAGATATATCAGGGTGCCCAAGGGCTTTCCAAGCTGGCCTGTCAGGCAAGGATAGCACAGCTCTGCTTAGCATATGTTAACACCAAAGTAATAAATTATTTTGCCTCTCTCCTTGATCACTACCTGAAAATACATGAACTTCATAAGCTTGGTGACTTCTGGCTCCAGGACTTCCACTGTCTTCTCATAGATCTCCACTCGGTTTGGCTGTTCATTACACTTTACCTGTGTTGCAAAGACAAATCATCCTTGTCAGCATCAGAATTTCTAACACAGCTGTGGACTGCAACCATCATCTTCTGCTTGCTTCACAGTGAATCCTGTCCCCATCTGAGGACAACAGAGAGACCCAAGAGGGAGCTTGCCCTCAAGGAAATAGGTGACAGCAGAAGGGGCTATTTTCAGATGTGAAATTCTCTCCATGCATTATCAACAGGGTCAACCCTGACTACAAGAAATAAAAGTCTTCTAATGCATTTGTCTGGGGTAGAACGCATGCAATATGGAGTCTGGAGTTGCTGCACAATGTGGGAATGTTATAAAGTTATCTGAGACTTTGTGTTGCAAAGTCCCATGGACGCACAAGGCACCAGGCAACGGCTCTGCTATAGCCTCGCTGGGATAATTTTAGTTCTGTTGCCAACCTGTTAAAAATCACTGGGCTTGTATGTGGCTAGCAGCAATGAAATGAGTCACCTTTGCTGGAATCCTAGGAAGCTAAATTTAAGGACTTAGTCAGTTGTCATCCATCTCATTTCCAAACAGTTACTTGGAGTCAGTACCAAACTTTTATGGAAAACCCCAACTGCCCAAGGCAATACATCCTGCTGTTCTCCTCTGGTTCTGTTTCCAGTTGTTGCTTGCATCAGGCTGTGATGGGGCTGACAGCTCTGGTGCAAGTTTAGTAGCTGAGCAGCTGATGCACAGGGTGCGAAGGGACAAATCAGCTGGCTTTACATGTGGGAAGAAGCAAAAGTAGCTCTGCCCTCTCTGTAGCGGGGGATCTAACGTCCCTGTCCTGGTGTTTCATGCTGCAGTCAGGCAATACTGACAGCCAAGAGGAAGCAGCTCATGGTAGGGGGGAGAGGTGCACATTTAGGTGTAGGCTCTGTTCTTCTGATGTAGCACAGGGAGGTGTACATGAGTGAGCAGCCAGGCTGGGAGGCTGAGAACAGGAGCCCTTGGCTGCAGCCATGTGGCCCATAGCAAAGCGTGGGGCTCACTGCAAGATCAGATCTGGTGAATCTGCAAATGAACCCTCTGCCCTGGTGTTGTCTGCTCCTGCCACATGTGGCACTGCCTGTGGGTCCTGGCGGGAGGATGAGGCAGAGAGCAGGGACCACACAAGCTGTGCTTGGAAAGGCACAAATGTCATGTCTGCTGCCAGGATGGGAGGACAGGGAGGACACTAAACCACCAAAACAGATTATCTATAGCACTGTCTTGCCATCAACTCAACCACAGCCTGCCTTCTGTTAGCGTAGCCAGGAGAGGCAATAGCAGCACAGCATCAAATATACATGGGAGATAAGCAAATATCCAATCAGCAGCTGAAATCGCCTCATGGCTGGGTCTCATGAGACCATCAGCAGAGTATAACCTGAGGGGAACTGAGGTCTGACCTTTCCTGGGGAATCACAAACATGGGCATTGCCAGCCACTTGGAAATATGGAAGTGCTGCAAACCCTTTTATCTGTAGGGTTAATGAAAGTGCACCGCACTTCCCCAACGCATTATCAGTCAGCATTTCTGCAGTGCTCCAGCACATGCTCATACTGCTGGAGACAAGCTCTGAGCTGGTCTGAATCACGATCAGTGGGTAACATGGGCAACCTTACTCACGATTTTACTCTCAACTCCCAAAACTAACTGTCTTTGTCTGAAGCAAACTCCATCTCCCCACAACATGAGAGAGAGAAACAAGTGGTGCACCGGGAAGGAAATAACACTGCTTTAATTAAAGCAAAGGGTATCCATTCTCCAGATGGAGAGGCGGATAAAGACTCAAGTGATAAAGCAGCACTGTCCCAAGGACGGTGCTGGACCAGAGCTGTGCTCAGCTGAGTTCTGTTACCACTGTAGGACAAACAAGCTTGTCCTGTGGGGATAAATAACTTCAGATACAATTGCTTTGGGGAGTTGGGGAGGGGTTCCTGAAACCAGGAAATGTATATAAGGCAGTCGGCTTGTACTGAGTGTGACTGAGCTGAGGCACTGCTAGGAGGTGTCAGAGATGGAGCTTTCATATACATGAGGGTGCAGAGCTGATGCCCTTTGCTAGGGCAGAGTATAGATCTGGTTCAGAAGCAGCTACTGGCTGCTGAGATCAGCGGTTGAGACTTTGGTGGGGAAAGGACAATTTGAAGAGTCAGTGGTCTCTCTTTTCAACCTTTCTATCTGCTTCACTCTTCTCTGCTTTCTTCTGTCTCCAGTCCAAACTAACCCAGACTACAGACGAAACCAACTAGGTGTTCTGGGAAGGGCTTGAGTACCTGGGGGATGGCTCGTGAGCAGCTCCTCCACGTGTAAAGCATCACAGCATACTCGTGGCCTTCTTCCAGCATTTCATTCTGAAAGACAGAGAGGCGTTGCTGGGGCAGGGCAGGCACTGACAGCTCAGCATGGCTGGGGCAGTGCCCGGGGGACTCACCATGCTGGAGTGCACTGTCGCCTGCTCGATGTACCTGGCAATGCCGGTCACAAAGGCATTTCTGTCTTCAAAGTTTGTGTCAAAATTAGCCTATGGGCACAATGGAGAGATGGGGATTAACATACAGCTAGTTGTGTGCTCACCTCATACAGTCCAGCGCGGGATGTGTTGACAAAAAGCAGAATTAGTAGGGCTTCTGGGGCATGGGAGCAGCTTATGAACAATTTCGGGTGCTGCAGCTCTAGGTCTGAATTAGATTCATAAAAACAGCCGAGATGTTTCTGAATCACACATGTTCATTAGAGGAAATCCTGCAGATTTTATGTGTGAAAATATGGCAATCAAGACTGACAAACCCTTGTAAAATCAAGCCAAACTCAGGTGGGGATCAGCTACAGGGAATTGCAGCCACACCAGAGAGCAAACATACAGCAGTTATTCTAAGGATTTTAGCTTGGTAACTCAAAACCAGATGCAGCCTCATTAATTTCTATTTGTGCCCTGGCTGCTAGGGAAAGACCACATCCTGTCAGCAGGAATTGCAAAGCATAAACACACAGAAAGGGCAAGGAACGAGATGTCTGGAAAACATAAATATGAAAGTTAGTGTTCATCCAGACACTATTATCAGTACTAGTGTTGCTCCTGCAAGCAGATGCTTTGGGACAAACAGTTGTTTTGGAAGCTGAGCTTCTGCTTTGGGTTGCGACTGGGGAGCAAGGAAGTGCAGAGCAGGGCAGGAGATGAAAAAGCAGCCGAGTACCAGTTCACATGCCCCGTGCTTGGGTAATTTCCTCTGCAAAGGGTGGCTGATGGTATCTGCTGGAGGGCAGAGCAGACGGAAGTCCCAGGTGCCCAGAACTGCTCCTTGCAATGACATTAGCATTGCAGCGACTATGCTCACCTCAATAACTTATTTCCTGAATAGCAACACCAGGAGCACAGACCCATGGCCACAGGACTACTCTTCTTAGTGCCTCCAGGACATCACATGTGACAAGAAAAGCTGAGGCTCTATATGCATTTCTGGCTAGCAGGGGAAAGGACTACATATGAACCAAGTAGATGAGGAAACAGGCTTGGCCAATACCTCTAGATCCAGTTTACATGAGATTTTTTATGGCCAGTGGTGTGCACACACTTGTGGCCCTGAAAGGAGGCCATGCCACAAGGCTAAACCCTGAGGCCCTCACGGGACACAAGCTAGCAAAGAGTAAAAATGATTTAAAGAAGAGATAAGCAAAAATGAGTTGAAATTTGAACAGTCCAGAGCTGCCTTTGTGTCTGATAACCTGTAGAGATACTAAAGCTACCAAATGAGCCCCCAGTCTGACTTGCTGAAAGAGATACGGTAATTTCAGACCCTTGCCTACCCGGCATGGCAATCACTGCACGGTGTATTTATACACTGCCATGGGTAAGTAATGCAGGAGTGGCAGGATGGAGAAAGTAACCCCATATTATATTTAACCCTGGGTGTGTGCTATAGGGCAGGGTGTGGTGTGGTGGCGAAGCAGCTGAGGCACCCCACTGTGGATCCAAAAGCAGGAGTTTGAGCCTTACCCTGGGCTCATGCCAAGCTTAGCTTGGTCAGTGCAGCTGCAGCTAAATCTGTGGTTGTTCAAGGCAGAGAAGCGATTGTAGTGACTGCCCTCCCTTGCATGCCATCAGCTCCCCAGACCGGCAGCTCCAGCTGTGCTGGCAGCACAGGCCAGCCAAACTCAGGCAGAACTTTGATTTTGACCTACTTAAATATATGCACTATCATAAAAAGGAAGCACAGAAATATGTGCATAACAAAACATCACTGAGAACTTTCTGTTGTTATCACAAATCTTATCTCCTGCTCCTTACCCAGTCATGCACTCTGGTCCTCATTTTTTAATTTCCCTACATCTTGCTCAGCCTTCAAGATCCCTTTCACCAATCTCCAGCGCTTTCCTTTTAAAGCTTTTGGGAACAGATTTGTAGCTAGATGTGTTCTGAACATTTCCTTAAACATGGTGAACCCAGAGTGTTTTCAGCTAGTTCTCACAGCACCATGTGCCTCTGTGCTTTGAACAATTCTCCCTGCCCCACCACCTCTGGGACCTGAAGGTACCTGGTACATGATGGAGGACGGAGGCGGTTCGATGCATGGCTGCTGGTCTGGAAGAGGCAGCTCCTCCAGTAAGTCCACATTGGACAAAGCATCCTCTAGCGTGACGTGAGTGGTCATGGTTCTGGATGTTCAGTTTCCCTGCTAAATGCAAAGAAAAGAGAGGGTGATAGACAGACAGCAGCTGGAAGACTGAGTGGGAAAGTGCCAAAGGACAAACCCAGAACCATGACTGGCTGGCACTGCAGGAGACGTGATCCCAGTTTATCTTGTTTTCCTTTTTTAATGTATTTAACCTACATCTCTATGTCATCTCTCCTTCCATGATTCAACAGCAGAATAAGAAGAACACAACTACCCACCCATGCCCTTCTCTGCTTAACTCTATGCAAAACTGCTCAAGACAGAGCACAGCTGGGTGCTGCAGTGCAGCTTTAGCAGCCCTAAGTGAAAGTGTGTGCTCCAAAATGCAAAGCAGCAGTATCAAAAATATCTCTTGAAACAGCACGATTAGAAAAGTATGATGCTGACACTCACATGATCTCCTTCTCAGACAGATGAAGAGCACTGGAAACTATAAACAACAACCTGTATTCTCAAAGGTGAACTGGGAAGGATTGAGTGCTGTACAGGCAGGCTGTGGCACAGCAATAAAAGAAGTTGCTGTTAAAAATTTTCCCAGTTTTTCCACGCACATAGTGCCCATTGCCCAGTCCTAGCCTGCCACGCAGCTGCCAACAGTGCCAGTTCCACAGAAAATAAAAGGCAAAGGGAAAGGTTTCTGAAAGCTCACTGGCACTTACCCTAATAGGGACCCCAGGACAAACCTCTGTGTCCCTTATCTCCTCTGCCATTCACCTTTGCTGTAAGTGCACAAGCATGGAGGGACAGCTGCTGTCACCCAGGCTGAGTGCTTGTATAATCACAGCCACAGGGCTTCCCCAGTTAATACCTAATCCATGTGCAATAGCTGTGGCTGACCTGGAACTTGTGTCTCCTAGAAAAACACCCCACTGCATTTAAACATTTGCAAAGAGAACTCACTTTAAATACTGACAAGTAATTCAATTAGCAAAGTGCCCCCCCCGCTGTGCTTTTTTCCCCACTTGGAACCTGTCTAGTTTCACACATGAGCCATGAAGCTTTATCGCTCTCATCTGAAAGACAGCAAAGCTCTCTATAATCAAAGTTCCCATCAAGATACACATTTCAATAAAACACTCTGCAACCTTTGCTTTAGCTCAGGCAAGCAGACTGAGCTCTTTGCCTGCCTTGGTACAGAGCATATTTTACAATCCTTTAATCATCATTCTGGTTTTTCTCTGAGCTTGATCCAATGTTGCAACTTTTTTGCTGAAGTGCAGACACCACAGCAGGTCACAAGGCTACAGAGGTGTCTGCACAAGCACCAGATACAACAGCAACATAACCTTCCTCCTTGCATACAATCAGACCAGTTCCTTTGGTCGCAACAGCAGCTCCATAGGTGCTCATACTCAGCCGATTATCTGCTACAAATCCCTTAGGTCCTTTTTAATATTTTAATGGAGTCACTGTTTCCAACAATAGAAGTATGCTTTTCATTTCCAGCACTGGGAGCATGGAAGGACAATGGCTTTGGGATGTTCACAGACAGATCACATGCACCTGGCAAGGACTGTGGCCAAGGGGAATGCATGCTGTGTGCAGTTCTGGAGCAGCTCCATGTTGGGTTTCAAGAGGGATAAGTCTGCTGTTGCACCTCTTGTCATCGTTGCTGCCTGCATGCATGGGCTCCAAAAATATGTATGAGCTTGGTAAAACCCATTCCACCTCCACAAATGCCTCCCCAAGGTATCAAGCAGTGGAGAAACAGGCTTGGTTATACCTGCAGCTGAAGCACCATGAAATAAAGTGTCTGGAGAAAAAAAATCTCAAGCAGCCCTTTCCCTACACACTCAAATTTCTACTTCTTCCTTTACTCCTTTTTGCTAAAATGGTTTCCTGTTACAAATTGTATCAACAGTCAAAACCAGACATTACGTCCCAGCATGCCACAGGCAGAAGCTGCTTCCTCCCTGCCTGCGAGCATCCTCTGCTGCTCTGTGCCAGGTGCCTGGCTCCAATCGCCCAGACCCAGGGATGCCAACCGCTCTCCACCACCACCCTCCAGTGCCTCAAGACTTGTCTCTGGGCTCCCAGAACACCACTGGTACTCACGCATGCTTTGTTACATACTTCAGGCTTGGGAAGACAAAAACCTTCCATTTTATACCTTTGAGGATCGTGGCTGCTTATTTGGGCTCATTTCTCATTTTTCTGTAAGTCAAACTGGCCATTTGTGCAAGGTGTTGTCAGCCTACTGTAATCAAAGACACTTCCCCAGTAACCCTGTGACATTCAAAGAGCTCAGCAACTCAGCAAGGGACAAAATTATTGCTGCTGTTTGGGCCATACCAGGAGATACAGCCCCAAATACATCATCGGGGTCCTGCTGTGCCAGGCAGTGCACAAACCTGCAAGACTAAGCCAGTCCCTGACCCAAAGATCTTGCACTCCAATTGAGGAAGAGAGGCAGCACGTAGAAAGAGACCAACAGAAAAGGAAGTGTAAAGCCATAGAGAGTGAGTGATGCAATCGGCTCTCAGCCCACTCTGTGCTTTGCCATGGCTGAGCAGAGTGCAAGAACCTGGATGCAGATGAAAAAACTATGCAGACTTTGTGGTTTTAACAGATGAGTCCTCGTGGGGGCTCCACATTTGTTCTACACTTTCTTAAGCCCAATGGCAAAACTAATGGAGGCTACAGAGGAAAGCACTGTCTACTAGGACTTCCCTGGGTCTCATGCCTGTAGCACACTGTGAGAGACAGCAACCTCACAGCCAGAGCACATGACGGAGAGGTTACTGGTCCTGGAGGAGGCTGGCAGACCTGGATCCTCACCCCAGACCATTCATGGAGGAGCAGCCTCAAGCAAACTCCCATCTGCCTGTGTTGTGGCCCCTCGCCTTGCTCCCTGGCGTGGCTGTAGGGCTGGCAGGGACCCTGCTCTTGGTTGGGGTCCACTGCCCACCTAGAGGTTAAAGGTGTTGTGCACTGATACAGAGGCTGGGGAAGGCTCTGAAGGCATCAGCAATTGCTTGGCCTGGTACATGGGGCACTTCATGGTGTCTCCCCATCATGGGGCCTTTCCAGGAGAGATGAAAGGGGAAGTGCCACTGCCACAGACCCACACTGTCCTCCCTCACCTTCCTGTAAAAAGATTTCTAACGCAAACAGGCAGGGGCTGTCCCAGCAAATCCAGCTTCATGCCCTCGGTACAGCAGTGAAGGCGGCATCTGTTAAGGTAACACGGCAGCGACCAAGCGGCTCCAGCCCAGGGAAGATGGGAATCCCTGGAGACACTCATCAAAAAGTCCTCATTAAGCCTTAACCGCCATCCACCACCTGGGCCTCGGGGCAGGGGTGGCTGCGTTGGAAAGAGGAGCCAGCTGTGTTGGTGGTTTGACGATGAGTTTTTGGCACACGTGGCCGTGGGGCTGGGAGCCACGCTGCCCGGGGAGCACTGCAGCAGCCTGCCCAGGAACGGGGATTTTGCTGCTGTAACATGTGCCTGGCGGGGCGAGGCTTTCCCTCGCACACCGGAAGCATATCCTGCCTGCGTGGACTCTCACACAGCCACACAGGCTGCTGGGAGCTGTCTTGCAAAGCAACTTTATTTTCCATATCCCGCCGCTGCTCAGGGAGGCTGAAATCCTTCCAGTCCTACATGTTATGGCAAAACTGAATGTCAGTCTGGCAGGAGCCAACCCACCCTAATGAAACTCTAGCAAGGGGTGCAGCCACTGGGCTGATTACCTCTTCTGCTAATGAGCATCAGTGCTAATGAGTACAGGGCAGTCCAGACTTTCTGCCCATCTGCTGCAGAAACCTCCTCTCCCCATCCCACGTCTCAATCACAACTTCTCTGGCCATCTCCTACACCTTCTAAAGCCAAATTACCACACAGAGGCACTGGGAATTCTGGACACTGCAGGGAACCAGCCATGCAGTGTCCACACGCAGGGCGTGACCCCACCACCCCAAAACGGAACTGAAGAGTTCCTGTCTCGGTGACTCTGGTGGCGGCAGCCTGGGGACCAGGTTTAACAGACAGCACAGGAAGGATTTAAGAAGGAGCGAAGATGGACATCCCAGATGTCTGAACTTGCAGGGTAGATCCTACCTTCCCCACCAAAATGCTCGCCCAGAAATATCAGTGCAATATCATCCTCTTCGCAGTGAGAGGAACAAAGATGACTTTATTGTTAGAGCAGCTTGGAGGAACAAAGAATGACTTTTAAAAGCAGGGCTATAATGAGTATGTTGCATGCGTGTGCGCTCGGCTTCGAGGCTGCTGTGCTGAGAGCTCTGGAGAAGTGGCATGGGCTGCTTTGGTTTTTCAGCTTGCCTATAGCAGACATTCATGCTGGAGCTGCAGTAGCTACCAAGAGCAGGAAAAGATGCAAGAAAAAGTGGGAATTGCCCAGGAGATTTGCAGTAAGACAGCGTTCAAGTCCTGCAAGCCTGGGGTGATATGAGCAACAAAATGACTTTTGATGGGGAGATGGCAATGTAGAGAATGAGGACAAACTTCTTCTGGTGACCTCCTGAGGATCTCGGATTCTTCTCCATCTCTGACACCCAGTCCCTGGGCAACCTGGGAAAGTCACTTACATTTATTTTTGCCCCTGTGATAAAGCTTCTCCTTCTTACTTCAAAATAGCATCTAACCAGTGGTCAGGAACCATCCTCACCCAACAAGTACTCCAGCAGGCTGATGTCTCAGGTGCACAAAAGCAGAGCGTTTCTGGTACCCATTGCCTCATAGCAAGAGGAGGATAAATGCTCCCAGCCACCAATGTATTTTCAGTCAAGAAGAATGACTTTAGGGTGCAAAAGTGTAGTTTGACCCTTGCCTAAAATGCACAGGATTAAAGCCCCCTGTGTTTTAGAATGTGTGTGATTAACCACTTCTCTCGGGTAATGGCCTCAAGTTGAGCCAGGGGAGGTTTAGATTGGATATTAGGAAGAAATTCTTTACTGAAAGTGTGGTCAGGCACTGGAACAACCTGCCTAGGGAAGTGGTGGAGTCACCATCCCTGGAGGTGTTCAAAAAATGAGTAGATGTGGCGCTTTGGGACACAGTCTAGTGGTCAAGGAGATGTTGGGATGAAGGTTGGACTTGATGATCCTAGAAGTCTTTTCCAACCTAAATGATTCTATGATTCTATTTACTTGTAATTGCAACCACTACCACAGTCAGGAGGTTCTTTGCAGAAGCAAACGTACAGAGCCAGGATGAGCGAGGCTGGCGGAGCGAGGCTCCTGCCCTGCACAGACACAGATGTTAATAACCATTAAAATACCCTTCCCATTAAAAAAGGAAGCCAAACTGAAAGACTCCTGAAGCTGTTTTTCTGTATCTCCACTCTACATTTTCTGCTGTTCCATTAGGGCTGAGTTCTACGCGTTTACGCTGTCCTTGTCTCTCAGCAAAACAATTATTTTGGAATTTATTTCTTTCAGAATAACTTCATATTTTTTTCTCTGGTGCCAAAGAATGAAGCAGGTACAGGAAGCTACATTTCCAATATAGTTGAGAAATTTACAGCAAGTTACAAGCAACCCCACTACTGACAGTTAAAAGTGCTTCTTGGGAAATTGACACACAGGACGGCATTTTTAATAGTTTGCCAATTACTGATCTTCCAAAACTAATCTTCCTATTTTTCATGCAAAGGTGACAATTGTTTCTTAATGAAATTATTATCACGAAATCAGCATAGTCTGCTTTGCTTGAGAGACCCTGGTCAGAAAATGGAGTATGTTTTCCTATTCCTAGGGCTTCATTAATAGCAATTAACTGTACAGAGAAAAGGAGAAAAGAATTATCTTTTGCAGGAAATTACCCTAAAATTATATGGTTGTCACAGACACAAAAATACCAGGCTAGTCACTCATGCCAGTGACTAACCCCAGACAACCATCATCATGCAAAACATGAGGGTGCTTTTTCTTTCGGTATCTGTGCAGGGCAGGAGGGGTGCAGGGGGTTTAACGCCTCAGTCTAATTCTTTGAGACCTTTGTGATCCAAACCTCACAGCCAGGAACCCCCCGTGGAAAGCGGCAGATGGCGAAGGGGGACAAGCTCTGCTGCCGGCAGCGTCCACTGACAGCACACGCAACCCGTCACCCTTCCCCCTTCTCCATAACAACCCTGAGCATGCAGGGAGCTTTTAGTATGTGCCTCTCTTTCTTCTCCTCATTCCTTCCCAGTCCTTCCAACCCACGGAAATCTCCTGCAGAATCCATCCATTCCTCCCCAGGTGGGATGCAGCTGTCACCACGCATTTCCAGCGTCCTCGGGTGGAAAACTCAATACAAAGAAACGCTACCCGGGGCGCACGTTGCTCCCGAGCGGTCTCACGCACGACAAACCCGGCGGCTTTGGAAGGGAAAGGTTTTGCCGACTCTAAACGTCAAAGCACGAACCTGCGGGCGCAGCTCCAGCCCACCGCTCTCAGCCCCGGCTCAGACCCCGGCGCTTCCTCCTTCCCCCTCCTCCACTAGAGACACCATTATTTTCTCGCCACGGGTGATCTGGGCGCTGCTCGGGAGCTGCTGCCGGGGCCACCCTCGGCTCCTGGCACGGCGCTGCCGCTCCTCCATCGCCTCCATCCCCCTTTCTCCCTGCGCCGAGCATCGCCACGACCCCGGTTCGGGTTAGCGCTGCCGCTGCTGCCTACAGCGGGGCCTGCAGCACTCTCCGGGCCCTGGGCTCGGCCCCTTCCCCTCGTCCTGGGAGCGGGGAGCTGGGATGCGGTGGAAGGGGGGGAGAGGAGGATTTGCGCTATTTTTTTCCCCCGGCGCCTTGCAGCGGCTGCGGGGAGGCTGAATGCTGCAGGTAGCTCTATGCATTGTGGGATACATCCCCGCACATCCCGGCCCGGCCGGGCCTCCCGCCCTCCCTCTGCCCCGGGGCGGCAGCACCTGCCCCGCTGCAGCCCCCCCACCGCCCCCGCTGAGCCCGCCCGGGGCAGCCGGGGCAGCACCGTGCTTGGCTGCAGCGGGGGCAGCTCCGCGCAGTCCCGGGGAGGGTGGGGTAGGTGGGTGGGAGAGAGGGAGGGGGTGAGGTCGCGCAGCCCCCGCGCAGCCCCCGCAGCCGCCCCCGACCCGCTCACCTGCGCTCCGCGGGGTGCGATGCTCTGCGCCGCGGGATGCTCCGCGCCGCCCGCACAAAGAGCAGGAAATGGCTGCAGCAAGTGCACTTCCGCGGCTCTCCGCCG